>JABUQX010070928.1:12500-22715 GCA_015478945.1 Trachelipus rathkii
TTATATAAAAGATCTTAGCCAGGGGGTTCAAGGAGTCTGAACCCCCACCCCCGAAATTATTTAAACTATCAAATAATTTTAATGACTAAAGTCTCTTAATTTTAATTTATAGAAATAATAACTAAAGCAAACAAAGAGTATATATTAATAGATGAGGAAAACCTATTTGTGGTTCGTAAAGATTTTTTAGGTTTAGCGTCTGTTAAAAGCAGGGATGGCAATTTTGGTGATTTTTTTGATTTTTTTAAAAAAAATCAATTTGTGATTTTTATGATTTTTTTGTTTTTTTTGATTTTTTGGATTCGTAACGTCACGTGAAATATAATTTGCAAGTTACAAATTATATATCGCGTGACGTTACGAATCTGAAAAAATAGAAAAAAATAAAAAAAATAAAAAAATTTTTAAAAAAAATCAAAAAAATCACCAAAATTGCCATCCCTGGTTAAAAGCACAAAATAAGATTCTCTAAAGTGGAGGCAATTCTATAAGCCAAGAGGATTGAAATAAAGTGATTTTTTGAATGGACAACTATCATGATGACGCAGCAGCACTGTACATAGTTTTAGAGGTGTTCAAACTGTCGAAATATAAAGTGAAATTGTGTGTATATTTGAGGTTCATATTCTTATGGGGTACAACATATTAGAAACTATTGGCACAGTGAAAACAACTGGGTAACTACTGTATTTTAATATATATATATATATAAAAATTCACAGATTAAATGGGCTATACTAACATAAATGTGTGAAACAATGAGACAAGGTGAGTGGAAAGTTACGATTTAGAAAAGTTTTTAAACCAATTGTTGGAGTTTTAAATTAGCTTGATTTTGATCAAGATTTGAACCTTCTTCCAAAACCTCAAATCTTTTATAACCTGTAATTACAGGTAAATTTGATATGTTTAATTATGATTTTAATTCACTCTTCCATTAAGTATTATATTGCAGTCCCTATCATTTCTGACAGAAACTGCTTTTAATCATATTGAATATGGGATGCTTGCTTTGAAAGATTTTCGCGAAAATATCGATAAAAATTTTTTTTAACCAATTTGGTATTTGCAACAGAAATTCTGCTTTCTTTTAATTAATTATATGAAGCAATGAAAATGTCTCTTGTCACAATCAATGTTAAATGAATTGAAAGAAAGGAAGTACCAATTCATTTTCATGATGATTTTTCAAGCAAGTTAGAGAGTAAGTTCTTGAGACATAGATGTATACTTGGTTCATTCGATATCTCTTGAAAATTTTACAAATTTTTATAACAAATTTCATCAATGCTGTCACATTTGGATAAATACGAATTCTAGTATCTATCTTACTCGCAAAGTGCACCCTAGAAAAATATTTTACAAATCTGGAAATTTTAAAAAATTTTCTCTATGTAAAGGTGAAAAAACTAACAGAATTGGCATTAATGAGTGTTCATCACAGCTACATAATGTAAATGGAGGAAATTATAGATCATTTTGCTGCTAAGAGGGCTAGAATATATATATATATATTTTTCTTATATATATATATATATATATATATATATGGTATATATATATATATATATATGCATATATATATATATATATATATATATTATATATATATATATATATATATATAAACTCCACTAATAAATATTGGTAATTTAACTTTTATTCCTATTTTATTGCAATTTTTATAAGTTCATTCATTTGTCATGATGTATCAGATTTTTTTCGTAGAATCGCTTTTAGTTTTGTTTGATATATCCCTCTAATTAAATGTAACTAGAAACGGCATGAAATAATTTGTAATCTCTTACAATATATATATATATATATAAATATATATATATATATATATATAGGAGACAAAGTATATATATATATATATATATATATATATATATATATATATATATATATATATATATATATATATATATATATATATATATATATATATATATATATAGGCAGTTTGTCACCACTACTTTTACGTTGCACTTGGATAACTGCTTTAAAAGGGTTTTCCAGTACAAGGGAGAACAGAGAAAATACACACTGCGCGCACGAGTAGCCGTGATCTCATCGAGGGTGGAGGGATTTACAGTAGGCTGCGTGAATAGGTGGATCCGAGATGAGCGCGAGGGAGATGAAGATAAATAGAGAGATGAGTTTAATAAGAGTGAAGAGAGTGATTAAGAGAGAAGATGAGAGGAGAGATGATAAGATAATGAAATATAAGGATAATAAAATGAATTGTCTACATGTGTAAAGTATAATATATAGAGATGAAGTAAGAGAGAGAGATGAAGAGAAGAGAGAGATAGTAAATGAGTATATTAAAAGAGTAACAGAGAGAGTAAGAGGAGAGTATGATATGAAGAATAGAACTATAATATAAATAGAGTAAGTGAGTGAAGAGAGTAATTATGAGTTAATATATATAAGTATATAGTATATATATAATGAACACCCTAATATATGAGAGTTAGAGGAGAGGAGAAGAGAGAGTAGAGGAGAGGATTATATATATATATAAGTGAAGAGTATGAGAGATGATATAGAGTGAGATATATATATAGAGATTATAAATTTACAGTTGGCATTATTATTTTCCTTGGATGGAAGAAAGAGGTGATTCAGATAACGTTCGAACATAGGGTTGATTGTGGTGATAAAAGAATGAATAGAAAGAATAAGTATGGACAGATAATGAAGTATGTAATATGAGTAATGAGAGCTATAATAGAGGATAGTAGTTGAGATCATATATATAGATAAGTATGTAGTTATAGATATAATAGAAGAGTAGGGGCTAGGTATATAAATATATATAAGTTAAATAGTAATTAATATATATATGATATTATAAAATATATGATAATATAGTCCTAACATTAGTATATTGAGTTATAATATATATAATATATATAATATTAATATAATATATATATATAATATAAATATAGAGAGTAAGAGATATAGATGATAATAGGTAATAAAGAGTATAATGTATATAAATATTATAATATAGATATAATAATGAAGGAGTAAGATAGATAGTGAATAGTAATGATATGATACTGTAATAGAGAATAGTATATTTAAATGAGATAGATAATAAGAGAGATAGAAGTAGAGTAAGAGAGGAGAAGTGAGAGAGAGAGAGAGAGAGCAGAGAGAGAGAGAGAGTTAGAGTGAGAGAAGAGGAGAGAGAGAGAGAGAGAAGAGAGAGAGAGAAGAGAGAGAGAAGAGAGAGAGAGGAAGATAGATATGATATAGTAGATAGAAAGAGTGATGAGTGAAGAGAGATTAGATAATGAGTAGGAGAGTAATGAGAGAGAGTAACAGTATAAGTAATAAATGTATGAATAAAGTATAAGAGATTATATAATAATATATAGAGAGAGGTGTATATTATAATAAGTATATATATAGATATAATATGAATACTTATATATATATATATAGTATAGTATGTACAGTAAGCTATATAGTTAAGTATATTTAAGAGTGAATGAGTAATATATGGGGAGAAAAAAATATTATATGAATAATATATAGTTAAGATATAGAAGAGGTGAAGTAAAGATAGATAGAGATAGAGAGAGTGCAAAGACGGGAAGAGTGACACGACCGAGTAGGAGGAGGTGAGAGTGAAAGAAGAGAAATGGAAAAGAGAGCATATCATGGTAGTGAAAAAAAGAAATGAAGAAGAGCTTTCTATTGAAAATAAAATTGAAATAAATTGAAATATTTGAAAAACGAAGCTTTGCAATTTGGGTAATACCTATTTATAGAAATAGATAGGAGAGACACCTCTAGATAATGCAGCTGTATAACGAGAAGAGTGTCTATTTAAGAAGTCAAAAAGCACGAAATATTAATGACTTTGTGATAGATATGAGTGAAAAGATGAGAATAAATAAATATATTATAATGAAAAAATATAATAGGGGGGAGAGATATAAAGAGTAGTAAGAGAGAGAGAGAGAGTAAGATGAAACCCATTAAAAGTATTTGAAGAAGATATGATATAATAGATATGATTAATATATAGTAAGTATAGTATAGACGTAATAGTGATTATATAAATAAGATATATGAGTATAAATAATATGAGAGAAATATATATAGGATTGCTAGGAGTTCTCATATTGATGGAAAGATGGATACGGAATGGCGGCAGGATGGCTCGGTGGCGAAGAGTATCATGTGGTGGCTTCATGGACTCGTTTTCTTTTGGCTTGCCTACACACAGACCAGCAGTATTCTGCAAAGCATAGCTTCATTCCAACTGCCCTTATATTCTTGTTTCATGGTAGCTAGAAATATGCGCTGATGGAATCTTTCTACCGCGTGTTCTCACTGACAGCATCGCACAACTTAGGGAGAGGATAAAGTCTAGTGGGAAGTGGAAGAAAGATGGATTTTAAAGTGGACGATGTTGGCAATCCGAGTGATGAAATTTTGGTTTTTATTTTTTTTACAGAGGATACTTTCACGCAACTGAATGTAGTTATCAATCTCTTTTGTTTGCCTAAGAACCTACGTATAGCTGCCTTTAAGGCCTCCCAAGCTTCCTTTACTTTCCCACCATAACTTGGCGAAACGCAGGATCCTTTACAAGTTGTCGAATTTGTGGCCCAGCAAAAATACCTTCCTTAACCTCTGCATAACTCAATCTAGGAAATTTGTCTCATAATTACTTAAAGGTACTTAAGGCCTTTTCTTCCTGGTTCATACCTTTGACAAAATACCTGGTTCACACCTTTGGTCCACGAGAGACTCGGCAGAGACATTTTTGTAGTTTGAGTCAAGATATCTTGCAGACTAGTCTGCCTGAATGTAATGTGCTTTCCTATCTCCACTGTCCGGCATACATAAAAAGCATCAGTACTTAGTATACACCCTGTTCAATCCTAAAAAGACAGGCTATGACTTTGAGATCGCACAGATTTATACTATCTGTGTTCACACATGAATTTTACAGGGTCTGGAGTCAGAAGGTAGCTGTCATGTTTGCATAATGTCTCCTTTCATGTGATACTGGGACATGACCAACAGCGAAATAGAAGAGCAAGAAGTTGCGTTGTGTAATAATACAGCCTTCAAATTAAGCTTGGAGAAGTCTATGAATAGCCTCCATTCAGTTGGATCGTGGTTCAAATTCACACATTTCAACAAGCCATTAAGCGTACACACAGCAAATAACCAGATTGCTTCTTCGCTCTCAAAAAAGCGGAAGAAAGATCCCTCGACGGGTTCTCTGTACTGTGAGGTACTGACATAACAGTTTGATGTAAGAAATGATTCCTGGTGCTGTAGTCGCTTGGGACCTTATAGAAATTCTGCATCTCTTTGAAAGTCAAGGTCTCGAATAATGAGATCGCTATGAAAATTTCCACTACTTGACTCAGTCGGTGGCGGTGTATCGTCGTTTACGTCATTTAAAACATTACTGGGTTTTGGGATTGTGGTAAGAAGTTTGTTGGTAGTTCATCTTTCATTCGTACTAGCTAGCCTTCACTTAATTCCTAACTTCAATGAGGTCATAATGTTGAGGTTTAGGGTTGAACTGTTAGACTATTCATATAAATGTGGATAGGTAAATTATCATAGATGAAGATCGGGTATTCAACTGTTCTCTTTCATTCACTTGACAATGCCTCCGTCCTTTAATAGGTGGAGGGTCAGCAAGATAGCCAGTCATCGTGTATGGTTATAGGTCTTCCAAACATCAGACGATTAGACAGTTAATTTTTTATATATATATATAATAATTATAGCTTATAAAATTATTAACACTAATTTTTTTATTATTCTATTTACAGTATATAGTATTCATTCATCCTAGTAGTATAACTGTCAAACTGTGTATAATATGCAAACAATATTATATGTGGTTTCTCATGACTTAATCCTAGGTTCACCTACTATACCATTCATTACCAATACTGCTGATTATTATTAGGCTGTCTTTACATAACAAGAGGCGATACGGAAAATTGTCGTATTCTAATGAGAAAATGCTATTTCCACATATGTTATAATATATATACGAAAATTAATTTTACACCTTAATAAATTTTGCATGTTGTCGTGGCATTTTGATATAACAAATGTTTATTATCATTCGAAAACAGACTTACCTGATTACTGATAGTTATTACTATTTTTCAATAGGAACAATTTGTCTTTTAGTAATTAGGATATATTGTAATACGGATAACATATATAACTTTAATTAATTAATAATACTTTATAGTACTAATCAAAATCTAATATATGGGAAATCGTTTCTATTTATAATGTCAGTTTGAGAGGTGTGGCACTAACTCCTAAAAAATTAAAATTTCGCCCTAGTTGTCTACAAATGTTGAATTATAAGAAAAGTTTTGAAAGACGCATGTATAATCCAAAATGAATAGAGACTAATGCTAATTAATATCATTTTTATGGTGATATTTTGAATTTCACAGTTGAGTGGAAGTAACTATAAGATAATAGTTTTGAAGGCTACCAAACTCTCTCATAGTTTTGATGGAGGTTCACTTATCACAGTACTCAAGGTCTCCTAATACTATCAACTTAAAAGCTCCCCTAATTCCTTTCCCAAAACATCAAGTCAATTCTCTCCTAGACAATCAAATATATAACTCAAGGGTTGGCTGAATTATTACTTATTGTGAAACAAATATCAAAAGACTTAAATTTAAGAATTTTAAAGAATTCAAACAAGTATAGAAAACATAACCATAAACAAATTCAACCATAAGCTCTGAGCTCACAGAAGTCACTATCATAGACAACAATCAACAACGGTCTCTTCTCTTAGCCTCTACTTTAATTCCTCACTTGGTTACACCTAACAACAATTAGTAAATATACTAGTGAACACACAACAATCTCACACCAGCTATAAAATGCCACTGTTGATCGGATTGACATCAAAACTTTATTTCATTAAGCTTTGGTGTGTAAGGTACAAAGGAGTAGGCAAAATAAAATTTAAACTCTTATTAAATAAATTACTATGACACTGATCTTCACACTAACGACATGATTATAATTGAATTAGGACAATAGAGGATAAATAATAAATTAGAGTAAAATGAATATATTATATATAGGTAAATGAAGTATATATATACGAATATATTAACAATATATTAAATAGAGATATACTTGTTTCCTCTACCGCCGTCCGCTTTTCCACTTTTCTTGTTTATCCTAGATGTATTGTACTTTTTCTCTTTTCTTCCTTTCTTTCACGACTTTATCCTCTTATTTTTGACGTGGAGGATTGGGCCAAACAGTAGAAGAACCAGATAGTATTGGGGAGGTAAAGATGGGCATTGCTAAGTACAGCAAATCACGGAAAGGGAAAAAGCCTGTTTGGAAGAACATAGACAAACGTGAAAAGGAGAAAAGCCCACCCGTACTACAAGCTGGCACCCAGCTGCACGATGATACCATACCATTATAAAGTGAGAGGCTCGTCACAGACAAGAAATATCCACACACACTAGAGCCAACACATGAGGAAGAAGCTATGAGGCGACGGAGACGCCTCTGACTATGAGTAATCGTACAATGTAGGTGTTTCACAATCACCCTGGCCCAGGTGGGCCACCGAATTCACACACAACCATGCCACCCGGCCATAAAGCAACCGCGCACGAGCCTTACTCGCTCAAGAGCGCAGGCGTCCTATCATAGCACAAACTTTATTTCAGCGACTCTGCAACTCAGCACCAATTGTCTCTAAACTTCCAGACAAAAGATGGTCGTAGTATCACAGCGATCAAAATACCAACTTCTCACTAGTTACGGTCATCCCAGCCGGTAAACGGTCGAGGAGGGAGGAAAGATTTCCCAAACAGAGACACTCTGCCAAAGGAACAATAAAAGCAGGAGATAAATAAGAAGGTAGAAAGAGAGGAAGAGCAGAAAGAAAGAGAGAATAGATAAAGTAAAAAAAGAGGAAGGGGAGAGAGAAGAGGTGAAGAGATGGGAGAGGAAGAGGCTGATAAGTAATAGACTAAAGATGACACTAATACTCCGACTTAACCAGAAAAGCGAAGGAGGCGGAGAGAAAGACTATACATATCATGCCTGAGTCCAACAATAGGACCAGAAGAAGAGACAGAGGGATGACCCAAAGACCATAGACGATCAAGCATAAAATAACTTATTCAGCAATGTATACTTGCCTCAGAGAGGAGCTACGTACAAATAGGCAAGATGGAGCTCACCAGCATCGAGTCATTATAGCTACAGAAGAGACGAGAGAGACCTAGTTCCTTCACGAGCCACAAGGATGAGAGAAGAGGGAGAGATCAGAAGAGAGAGAGAAGTGAGAGACACTAAAGAAGAGGGAAGAGAGAAGAGAAACAGAAGTAGAGAGCGAGCTCTTCATGAGATGAAGATGAACGGTTCTTCCTCTCTTCATTCTTTCTCAAGACACGACACTAAGGAACAACAAGAGAGACAGTGGAAGAAGCACCTAGGACGCAGCAGCTCAGCTAAGATTGTCCATAGTCTGAACAAGACATGAAGCTTTAGATATATATATAAAGTATATAATAGTAATAAATATTAACAGGTATAATTTATTTATTTTATGTAATGAATGAGAGTACTGTAAATGAGTTTCCAGGATTTGTTAAAAATTTATAAAGGAACATACTTGAAATTAAAATCTATTAATAATTTATTAAGATTATTAATTATATTTTCAAATATTTTTTTTAGTTCCTAATTTGGATACAGATATCGGCAATGTAAGTTAGGATGGATTAAAAAAGTTCTTTTTACAGAAAGAAAAGCGGGCGAATTTGGTCATATGATGTAATTACCCCTATTAATCTGTATGTGGTTCATGGTTTTAAAGCTAAGAGTTTATCTAGAAGTGTAGGTTTTTTTTAAAAGGTGTAGTGCATCTTTGGATATGCAAAGCCCAGTTTTAAAAGGGGGAGGTTGTTTATGCAAAATAATTATGTTCAAGTTTAGTAAAGTGGAGGTAATCATATAGGGGAGGCCTATTCATGGGAATATTGAAATGAGTATTAATATAGTTATAATATATAGTTATTAGAAAATTAAATAATACTGTTGAGGGAGGGAGGATAGATATAGGGGGGGGGGGGGGGGGGGGTGGTGGGGGGTAAAGGTGTTGACTGGTGTGAATATTTACGGTGGTGTCAAATTTATTCACTACATTATGGACATTAGACGAACAAAGAAATATTAAAGTTATTTTTTTTGTTAACATACAAATAAATTTTTTTATGATCAGTTCTTCTAAATTAAATTTATTCATTAAATGTCTCATTATTACGTTAAAATGAATTATAACTATTTTTTTTTTGTTTTCAAAACTACTAATAACTTTAAAAATATTTAGGGTCCTCTTCTCTCCATCTGCTCTTTCCTCCGCGGCCGGAGAAAAAGCCGGAGACTAATGGTCTCTGGCCGGAGCCCATAACCGAAAAAGGAAAAAGGCCAGAACTTCTGGCCAAGCCGGAGCTGGAGAGGCCGTAGCCCTAGCCCGGAGAATTTCCGGTGCACAGTCCCTAATATATAATATACCCGTATATATATATTATTTATATATAATATATTATATAATATATACGTATAATATTAATAATATAATATATTATATATATATATAATATATATTATATTATAATATATATTAGGGGGTAACACCCTAAAGTGGGATTTTTGGCAATGCCACTACCAAAATTAGATTAGCCGGTAATCATCCCTACAAACCAAAAATTCGAGGCGGGAAACGCCTACGGAATTTCTTAAGAACTCTTGTTTACCCGATATTTAGTCCCTTAAAAATAAAGAATGTATAAAAAAACGTATTTTATTATATAATTTCAACAGGTAATAATCCTCAGTTTACATAACGGCACAACTTGGTTCATGAACATATATGGAAATCATCATCGAAAAAGGGATATCTGGAAGTCCAAATATTTAAATCGTAAAAGGGAGAGTCTTTGTATTTTCCTAGAACAGGGAACCACAAAAGAGTAATAGATTCCAAGCGTGAAATAAGTGAGTTTTGAGGAGAAGTTCCTTTCTTCTTTTTTCTCCCATGATGCCCACAATAAAAGAATTTGGGCATATCAAATGACTTACAGTCCCAAAATCCACGACGAAAATTGATAAATTTTATTATCGCAATGATTTAATTTAACTCAG
>JABUQX010070929.1:0-22500 GCA_015478945.1 Trachelipus rathkii
TATTATATTTTGCATTCTATGATCGTCTTTAATTTTGGATGGTATTGACAGAACTCATTTGATATATTTTTAGAGGTATTTTGAGCTGTGATTGTTAACAGTGAATTGTTGAAGTTATAGTTGTTATTTTAATTTAGACTAATTATGTTCACTTTTATTCTGGCGTAGATACTTTTGCTCTTGTAATGATAAATTTTATATTTTGTTGGGGCTTGGGGGGGTGTTGTGAGTATATATTTCAAGAGCACAGATACTGTCGATTTCGAGTAATTAAGGAGTTCACAGATAAGTTAGCACCCGTATGATTAAGTACTCGATGGCAGATCTCTTAGAGTATCAACAAAAATATAAAACTTAAAAGCAGTAGCTTCAATATACATTTTTTCTTTAATTATGCGGTGTTGTCTATGTTTTGTTTTTTATAAGGCACGTTTTTTGGGACATAAGGAGTATTCTAATGGTGGATTGGAAGTGATTAATATAGAGGTGAGAAGTGATAGATTATTGTTGTTCTGTTTGTTGTTTATCTGTTTTATCGGTTTTTGTGTCAGTTTGATTATTACTTTTTAGGGAGGACACGTTAGATCTAGGAATTATTTTGTTCTTTGATTGGTTTTAGGGATTAGGTTCTTTGTTTTTTTGGTGTTCGGGTCTTTTTTCCGTTGGTTTTTGGTTTTTTGTGTTTTTTCTTTTTTTTTTTTTTGCTGTTTCTCTTGGGGTGTTTTATTTTGTGCGGTCCAGGGTTTGGGTTGTTTCCCTCATTTTGTATAGATTCTCAATTAATCCCGATATCCGAGCGGAGGAGGCTAGAGTCCTGATTTTTATGTATGTACCATATTGTTGGTAGCTTGATTTGATATAGTACGATTTCTTCTTCTAGTTATTTCTTTTTTTACCAAAACTATAATCAAGATAATTATCTCATTTATGGTTTAATTTGTCTTATAGAATTAACTTATAGTTCTTTATGTGTAAATCTTTAGTTGATTAGATAGATGTATTATAATGCAGAGTAGTTAAACTATGAATCTATTTATTATCAAACGGTTCTGAGATTTAATAATGTTTTTCTTTTTATCTCTCGATATATTTAGATTTTTTCGTTCTTTTTTCGTATTCGTAGTTGATTATTTTCCAATAATATTAGTTGTTGGTTGATCAGACTGCCACTTATTGATATCCCTAACAGAAAATATGTATCCCCGTGTAGGAAAATGTTACCATCGTAATATTGGGTTCCTCGAACGAGCTTAATTAATTTCCTTCAAACATACTTTATACCTATTTCTACTATTGATTACTTACGGTGGGTGGGGGGTTCCGGTTAGGGCATATTTATCTTTTTATTATTAGCAGGAGTTGCATGTATGTATTGGGGACATTTGGAGATTTTTTCTATGTTACGTATTTGGGTATTTATGGTGGAGGCAGAATACCATTAGGGGTGTCATACTTTGTTCAGTGTACTCTTTGCCTAGTGTTATTAGATTAGTATGGGTGTTTATATCGCAGTGTTGGGTTTTGTAGATTTTATAGACCAGTTTGAGTAGTGCAATACTCTTTTTCGTGGGTTGCTTGAGGTTTATTATATCCCTATTTATTATACTATTGGGGCTATGTGCTTCTATTTATATTATTTTGCAGCCTTTATGGGCTGGTTTGGTCTAGTTTTCATAAGTAGGAGGCGTGTTGTAGGTAATTAATGGAGGAGTAGTAGGGGGTGAGTATTAGATTGATTTTAGTATGTATTTGTTAGCTCACGCTGCTGGGGTTTTCATCATTTTCGGCAATTTCTTTTTATATTTTGATTTTTAGCTCTAGTGGGTGTAATACTCTTGGTTTTTGGTGTTGTGTATTGTTATCTTGCTTTTGTTTGGATTGTCCAATCTTATTTGGTCGATTGTTGTTTTATATATATTGTGGTGAGCTTTTGACTACGTGCGACATATTTACTATTTATCATTGAATTCTATTACGTTTAGTGGTCGGCGGCGGAGATATTCGTCCTTGCTTGTTAGTCAGCAGTGATAAGTTCGTAATTTTGCCAATCTTATAGTCTTTGCGCTCTTATCTTATTTTTGTATTTATTTGCATTTAGTACCGATCTGTATCGTTTATTCTACCTAACCGTTTAGTTTTTTTGGCTGGTATGGAGTTTAGCTATATATATTTTTATTACTATATGCTAGTTACATGTATTACTTGACAGTGAGATTCGGGGGAAATATTATGTCACTGTTTTTCTTATATTGAGAGGTAGTTCACGGAGATCAAGGTAGCTTACCTTAAATTACTATTTTCTTTCCAGTCTTCATTCTATTCATAGTTTTACGTCGACGACGTGTGGGTTATTTTTTTTTCTTTATATTCAATTAAATAATATTTTTTTTCAGAATCTAATTTCCTGTGTTTGTTTATATTTGTCAATTGTCCTAATTTCTTGTGTGATTTTTTTTTAATGCACCGAGTGTATCATTGGAATTTATTGTGGTGGTCGTGCTTGAGCGTGTTTTGATCGGGTGCCCTTTGTCTAGAGGCTAGGGAGACGAGCGGAGTGAAATCTTTGTTGCCCATATAGTACTCCGCATTGCGTGTTCAAGTTAGGGGTTCATCTCTATTCATATGCGGCCTCCGTCAGTCTTTTCTGATTTTAGTGTTGATAGTTTATGTCTGAATCTATAGTGTCGTGTGCCCTTGGGTGTTAATTTTTACGAGCACATATTGGTATTTTTTGTGTCAATGGAAGGACCTATATTGATAGTGCTAGATGTTATTGCTGGGTGAGTATTGATTGATGATAAGAGGAGAGGGAAGAATATGAGATTTGTTGAGGTGTTCTTAAGTGAGAACTTATATAGGCCTCCCAAGACTACTGAGATAATAATGAGGAGGTTTGAGTCACGAAGTGTTGAGTATATAGAATATGGTCTTAGAACGTAGGTAAATATCATTAAAATGCCTGATTTAATTCCTGTGTATATATACTTCTATTATTTAGCTGGTAGATCACTTTAGAGCTTGACTATTGTTGGTGCGAATGCAAGGGGCATAGTGAGTGAGCGAATAGATATTAGGTGATAAAATATTTCACTTGAAAACGTCAATGACGTCCCAAAGTTATCCATGTTTTGTGAAGCATCCCATATTAGAGTGATTCTCGATTTTAATAGTGAGTAGATTTCAAGTATTTCTACTTTAATAATTTCTTGGATTATTAATTGTTTTCAATCTATTTTATTATTACCTATTTATTATTATTATTTCAATTACTTACTTATTATTATTATCTATTATTATTTCATTATGTATGTTTATTATTATTATTAATTTTTTACTTATTCTTTTTATTTGATTGCTATCAGTGTACTCTATTATATTAATAGATCATGTGGATTCTATTTACCTTCGATTTTCATATTATTTAATGTGGTCGTATAGTAATTCACTTTATGATATTTAAACTATAATTAATATTTTTTTTAATCACAGTAATTGAATTGCTTTTAATCGCACTTTAAGTAATATATATTGTGAATATCAAGAACTCCAACTGAAATCAAGCAAAAATAAGATGTTCATGATATCTAATACATATATAATCTAATTTAACTAATAATTTACATTTCGGATGAGTGTAGAATCACGATAAGTAAGTAATAATAATGAATAAATACACGAGAGTATATTCTGGATATTAATAATATATGAGAAATTTGGCTAGTAATAGAGAAGTAATTAGTAAGAGACTCTGAGTGGAAACCACAAAAACTTTGGAGCAATAGCATAAAAGGGCCAAGCAAAGAGAGTAAGGGTATTTTTTTCTCATCTGCATAAATAACTAAAGTGAAATATTTTAATAAAATTTAACTTTGTACGTAGATCATAATCGTTATTTTCATCGAGTGTTACTTGATAGATACTATAATTACCATGTTACACATTTCATCGCATAACTCAACATATCTTATAATAAATAGTCTGATAAAATGTATATATCTATGTCACTCAAACTGTTTTATTCGAATATATCCAGGGCTATAATACTATACTATTATCTTTTGTCCGACTGTTTCCTTGTATATTTAGGGCATCGAAAACTCTAAATATAAATCTAATATGGTAGTTTAATATTATAATCAGTTAATTTAATGAGATTCATAATTGAATGTATACCTTTAGAGTGAAACTATATAACATCTTCCTATATCTTCATTTCTATCCTTATAGCCTTTTCTTTCTTATTATACTTCTTATCTTTCGATCCAATTCTTACCTATTAATATAATCTTAACTTTAATAACTTTAATACATTTTTTATGCATTTCTATTGGAAAAATCGAAATCCCAATATTTCTTTATAATGTCTTACTTTTCTTCCTCACTTCTATCTTCTTTTCTTATTTCTTTCTTCCTTCCGCCAGGTGATCCCAGCAGATATATAAGTATTCACTCATGAGTTCACGATGTAATCTTTTTTGATCTTAACTCTTCATTTATTATTAATTAGTGACTCGATCGTAAGTAATTTAGTACTGGATAATCTATACTTCCCTTTTACCGCCTCGTGATGGAAGATGATATGATATTAAGCTCTATCACCGCTGATAACATGAAGCATCTGTACTCAAAATAAACGCTGGGGGATAATGAATTGAGGAAAGTAAATGCTCATTTGTTCCAGACAAGGAGATACGACTATAATCAGCAGGGTAGCTTCACCGTGCGCCTTTCTGTTAGGCATAGAAAAGCATAGAAGACTATGTGGGCCATTAAATCTTATTCCACCGCCGCTAGTTACATTATCGAGTTGATCAGTCGAGGAAGATAAATAGAGTAGATAGAGTAGTTATCTTACGAGACAGAAGACGTTAAATTGTCGCTAAACTAGTAAGATAACGCACAGAGCTAAGTTATACCCCTTAATTTTGGTATCGGTGTGAAGAAAGTTAGATTTTTATGAGTTTGTAATTTTTTTTCTTGATAACTTTTCTATCTTTTTTTTTCCACACCTCAGTTATACTTAGAGTCGATCTACTTCCCTCCTCTGAGAGCAATTATATTATGTGTGTTATTTCCTTCTGGCGACTCATTTCTTTCCAAATTCCCATACTACGTCTTATTTCCTCATAATACTTCGCAGTAACTCTCCCTTATATTATTACTACATATATTATACTTATATATTATATATATGATATACCCGGGACACCTTGATATATTATACTAGTCTATTATTCCTACAATTTCCCTACATTATATATTACCCCCCAACAATTCACTCACCTACAGCAACTCACTCACAAACTCTTGCTTACTCTACTATACTACTACTCCTACCTCACTAATACATCATCAGCAAGGTACATGACTAACATCATCAAATGTGCCGTTACGTAATAACCTGGAGCCATACCGCTATACTCCGTAGCTAATCAACCGACCCCGGTGGATACCCGTATAGAGAATAGTAAGCCCGTGGAAAGAAAGATTGATTTAGCGATGAGATTGTAAGATATAAGTAAGTAAGATACATGACGATGTACTCGCTTACTAGGAGAGGCCGTCCTCAAGGTAATAGTCAGTGAATTCAATGATGTTCCACTCCATAAAATTGAACTTTATTCCCTATAGGACTCCTATACCTCTATACAACCCTGCGGTGCGTGAGAATAGAAAAGAAGTTCAGACCATCTTTAATCTCCTTTTTGATACAATATTCAGTACAAGAGATTACCCTAAAAACCTGTTCAAGAAATTTCTCAGGAGCCGCCAGCACACGAAGGTGAGGTGTATGGAGCCTATGGTGGAGCCCCTCCAAGAACATATTCCCCTGTGAAATCTCCAATTTTCCCCAGATGGCCACTACCCCATTCCTCCGGTCGTAGATTCATCTCCTAAGGAATTCCATCCAGATAACAGAAAACAGGTACCCACGTCCTTAAACCGCCCCATTAAATTTGTCACGTGTAGCCCTGAAGATTCCTACACCCGCGAGTTATACAAATGTCAAACGCACGAGGATAAAGGAACACAGCTTACATGCAACAGCCCGAAGGCAAGTGCAACATTATACACGGAGACTACAGCGTGAAAGACTCCTGTCCAGCTCCATCTGTCGAATTGGATTTGAAACACTCACAGTCCGTGGATAGGGAAGACTGGGTATTATGCCTCCTGGTTTACAGTTATCATTATATATATATACCGCAATTTTGTATATGCTTTGTATATTCCCTTGTATTTTAAAGAGAAATATTTATCTTTTAGTCTTGTAGGATGAATTCTTCTTATTCGGCTAGTCTAAGAAGGATACTTTTTAATTTTAAGAGTAGTCTCCCCCGAGTTATTTCGTTTTGCGTCTGTACTTAAAATTTTTTTTTTTTTGTTTAAGTAAGTTATATATAGAACACTTAGTGGATTAAGAAAATAGAGATTAGACCTGGATTAAGTTGACGATCGACATATTTATTTTATTAAGAATGATAGCTTGGATTAGTATATATATTCTTAAATTTTTTTATAATTTATTTTAAGATACATTAGTCGTAGATTAATACGCTGTTTCATAATAACTCTATAATCTTATAGAATTTCAGATGTACTTCAATAGATCTTAGATATATAAGATTATTCAACACTATTAGTATTTTTCTCATTTTTTTTAATAAAGAAACTTTTATAAAAATATGTTTCACTCCTCAGAATAAGGGGGGGACAGCGATTTTGTAAATACAACATAATAAAAAACAAAATAGAAAAAACGCTAAAAAACACACTGTATAAGAAAACAATAAAAAAAATTATAGTAATAAAGTTAAAGTAAGTAAAGTAATATTAAATACCAAATTAGCAATATAAGTACCAACTAATAAAACTAAATTTAGTTAAAGTAATGTTAACATAAGTACTTAATATAGTATCTATACGTTAAGTTTAAAGAACTCTTACATATTATATTATTATTATTTACTACTAACTATTCGATTATAGTTAAGAAACCAGTTTAAATTTAAGGTTTAGTTTTAATTTAGTTAGAGCAAGAATGCTTCAACTAACCAAATTAATTTTTATAAACATTAAATTAAATATAATTAGGCGACCTTTAAATATATTAATCACGATGAGAAAAGTATAAAGTATAAAATATAATTTCAGAAATGAATTTTGGAACACCAGCTTTGTTGTTTTACTTCCGTATTTATACATCTTATCAAACAAGCCTTCACTAGCAATCTCATAAACGAAAAAGAAGAAACATATATATAAAGATTCTATATATACTCACTTAAGTTTAGTTTTTATATCGTACTGGGAGAGTTAACTTCAACCACTAAAGGGTAACTCTATCGATTTAAATTTATCTATCCCTTTGAATTAGTCTCTATATATATATATATATATATATACAGATTTAAAAAGAAACTATCATCAAGACGACTTAACTAGTAACCAACGTCAAAGAATCATTTCTACCAAATAAATACACTCATCTAATCTACATATTTTCTAACACACTACATAAATAGGGTCACTAAATGGAATTCAAAGCTTATGACCATTCGAAGTAAAAGTGTTTAGCCCAGAAATTTGAACGAAAGTAATTGTAGTGAATTAACCTATTTGGTGTAATCGTCCTGGCTAAGAATTCAAAAAGGAAGCGAGCCGGCGCCGTATGTGAATTACTTGAGGAGATCGTGTTAGCTTTTGTGAACAGCTAAAAAGTTATAACCGGTGATTGCTTTGTTGAAGGTGTGATTATACTTGCTGAAAGTGATTTGTATTGAACCGTGTTGCTAGTTGATCCTCAAACATTCTGAATTGTTTGGGCACTGCTTACTCAGATAAACAGGTGGAAACTACTTTCGAAAGAAGATCAACATTTAGGGTATTATCTCTACCATCAACTTATTGATTACTGCGAATAAGGTTGAGAAGGATGCGAATGTGGAAAAAGCGAATACACTCGTACTTTAAAATAAAATTGTTAGGAAGATATGTGTTTAGTAAAACCTTTCGCTTCATTAGTTGCAGGAAGCAGCACACTTGAAAGTATCAAAGTTTCTCTTTTAGAATCGTCATGAAGGCAATATTATCAGCATATCTAATGTTATTAATATTCCACCGAAGAATTATTTTCTCCCCAATAGACATCAATGCACAAGTATTGGGTATCAATAGACTCCAACTTGCCAAAAACAAAATAACGAATTCACAACTTTTTCTCCTTGTTATTAATACGTGTTATCGTATACTTCCATAATTACAATTTCAGACCTAATTGAATATGAGAATATGTAACAAAGAAAACACCTTTACACACAGTCATTCCTCTAGAAACAAAAACCTATCAAATCTTTTTTAACCTATTTCTTTTGGATTCTATCCCCAATCTGATGCCTAGTGCTACGTAATATAATCACTCCTAGCTTCCTTTTAATCTCTCAATAGAGAAATCTGTCTCTGCCATTACACAATCTTATCGAACTCTCTTTTAATAAGCCATCAATTCTGACTTATCATCTATTTTTTAAGTATTTCGAGTCATTGTATAACGACCGCAAATATTACTTCTTTGATAATTTCTTTGCTTAAAGTGTACGGGTTATGTCTGAAGAATTAACATAACTTATCAGTCTAAAAGAGTCAGGTTCACACGATCTTTGTAAGACATTTAGTGTCCTAATTGCAGTATGTCCCTTCAGTCTTCCACAAGTGTTTGCTTCCATTGAAGATCAGTCTCTGCTTTTTCTTTCCTTAAATCTTGAATTTCATTAGACCTTGGTTCACACTGCCCTATAATAGAATACAAGTCTGTAGAACCTTATACTGTCACCTTAGAGGACATTTCTATACCTTATTTTCTTTTTCAGAAAAAAACTAGGTGGCTTCGATCGTACATGGTGGAGAAACCCAACTCTATCCAGCATGTTTATGACTATGTCTTTACTATCCGCAATGATGTGGGCTCTTCATTTCTCTTCTATAGTTTCAAGTTAATTTAGAACCCTTATTCACTCTAGAGAAGAAATATTACCCTTTCTTCTTAATTCTTACTCTGATCACGTTTCTATTCAACTTTTCTTATCTCACGTTGCCTTTACCTAACATTTATTCTGTCTGTGCTTGTCTTTGTTTCTAAAAGTTTCACTAAACTTTAAAAAGAGATTCATCTGGTTAAAAAAACGTATATTAATCAGTAGATGGATTCCGAAGTAGGTACAAATTACGAGTCGCGTTTGAACTGCGCAATTTGTAACCTTTGTTCATAGAGATTTTTTTCATTGCTGGGGTTTGTACAACCTCGTTTGGACTAAAAGAGTATTCCTTTGCAACATGTGTATGCCGAAGACACCAACACCCACTGAAAGCATTCCACTTCAGGCCATTCCAACACCCAATGTTAGAATACAATTAACACCCGAAGATACACCTTTAAACAACCTGGTTCAAATAAGATCTCGACCCAGCTCCCCAGCTCCTGTCCAACGCTTGTCTTTACTTCCAAGACCTCCTATGCCTTTTCCTAACCCTCGAGCTATTACTTCTTCTGAAAACCAAGTGACGTATTCTAATTGAAATCAATCTTAACGTTAAAGATTATCCCTGAGGGGGGACCTTTATCGTAATTGCCTCACAATTTCTCTTTATTTCGAATGCATACCATATTTGGTAAGCTATGCATTGGTGAAAATTAGAATGCGTCATACCTTAGAAATTCGTTCGCTTGCAAACAAACGCAATATACAGGTATCGCCTTGTAAATGAGACGAACGCTGGTCGTTTCCTCTCGGTTACAAGGAGCTCGCATCAGTTTCCTGTGGCCAGTCAAACTATCAAGGTGTTTTGGTGATTGTGATATGAATGGAAACCTATCGAGCCCCTATGCTTCATATATATATATATATATATATATATATAACTACCTAACACATATATATTATATACGTAAATATATATATATAGGTATATAATGATATATGATTATATAATATATATAATATTATTATATATTATATTCATATATTATATATATACTAATTTATATTATATATAATAATATATTATTTATATACTATTATCTATTATTTTTCTCGTGGTGTGAGATAGTTTGCACCGTCATAGTGATAAGTGCTTAGTAACTTGCAATTCGTAAAGATATGCCGATTCACCCTTATATATAATATATATATATATATATATCTATATATATACTATATTTATTATTTATGTGTAATCTCTATATAAAATATACAAAGGAAGTAATATACATAATTCTTTGTTATATATAGATATTATACACATATTATAATATATATATTATATAGGTATATATATATTATATATAATGTATATATATATACTATTATATATAATTATATTATATTTTATATTGTTACATAATATATAATTATATAACAATTATATAATATATTAAGGTAAATATACTAATATAATCATTGTGTGGCAATAATTGATATAATAGTATGTATTGTTTTTAAACTCTATTACCTTCCTGCACACATACCACTTTATGTTTTCCCTAAATGCTGGACGAAAGTTTCTCGAACGATGCCATTAGAAATGATAGAATTTCATTTTGTGTAGAGAAAGAATCTCTAGATAAGTAGAGGTAAGAAACGTTGGTTAACACCTAATTATTATTGTACAAAGTATAAACTCTTCTCTATATTGAAAAAAAAAATTACATTTCAATTATAAAAGTTAAAACAATTTCGTTCCCAATAAAAATATGAATGCAATATGAAATATTAATTGCAAAAGAGCAACTATGTAATCATCGTCAGAACTGCTAAATATGAAAATGTTAATTACGAAAGAGCAACTATGTAATCATCTTCAGAACTGCTAAATATGAAATGTTACAAAGAAAAGAGCAACTATGTAATCATCTTCAAGAACTGCTAAATATGAAATGTTAATTACATTATAAAAGCATTTAACTAATTGTATGTAAAATAAGCTTTAATATTATTATCCATTATTATGTTTTCTAATTTTTTATTTGATGTTTTTTTTAGGCGGGATTGTCTTGGATCTATTTAATGATATAGAAGACCACCAGGTTGTGGCAAAATAAAGATTTGATATAGAAGACTCTTCCTATGCCCTTTGTGCCGAGTCGTATTTCCAAGTGGAGAAAATTTCCATATTATTATATATTATATATATATACTTTAAATTTATTTTTTTTCTTGTTTCTTTTATTTTATATTTTTATATATATAAATATATTTATCTATCTTATATAATATATAATTCTTATATATAGTTCTTAGTTTATTAGTAAACATTTTTTATATAAATATTATAATATATATATATTATATATATATTATAATATAGTTCAAGTAATATCTACTCCCATTGTTATAATTTTAATAATTACATACCCAAGATATAATTATATTTATATATATAGTCCAATAAATTTAATAACAATTCTGAGGACCCTTAAACTGTTAACTTTATATATATTATATTATATATTATATATTATATTATATTATTTATTTATATATAATATATACTATTTTATATATATATTATATAATTATATAGTTATTTATTATAACTATTCTAAAATATATTATAATATATTTATTATTATTATCATATATATGTAATTTATATATTATTTAATATAGAGTATTGTTATTCTACAGTATGTAGAAGTATTTATTATATATATATTATATATATATATAGATATATATTATATTATATTATTATACTCACTATATTATATATATTATTATATATATATTTATCTTTATATATAAGAACCTTCATATATACATATTATTATAATATGGAATTATATGTTATAAATTTTACTTTTTTTAATAGTTATAGTTCCGGTTATATCATTTAAAAATATTACGGTTAATGTTTGTTCTATATATTATATATATATTAATATATTTATATTTTATTATTTTTGATAAAAAAAAATTATTCAGTTACTTTATTAAATGTTATTTATGTATATATCATTATATTTATAGGATATTGATAATAGATTATATATATAATTATTAGTTTTCAATCAATTTCAAAAGAGAATCATAATAATTTAAAGATTAACTATTAAATTTTTCGTTTAAATAAGAATTCAACACTTCATATAAGTTAACGTTCAATGAAATTGAGTGAATTGTTTAAAAAGAAAGAAATCACGTGATCCCAAATTTCAGACTTAATCTTATCGAGTTGTAGTCATTTGCCATACACATATTTCACTTGGCTCGCTCATTATACTGAATTTACTTATTCCATAAATTTTGGACCATCTTGTGTGTATGTGCATTATACCTTTCGCGGGAAAAGTTGCCGCCAAAACTTAAAACAAATTTAATATGGCTTCGTACGTAGCAAAGGTTTATTTCTATTATTCCAAATATTTTTATGATTTGTCGTGGTAAGAAAATGGAAGGAAAATGCCTAATATTTTTTATAAAAATTATTAAATTACGTTATGTTCGAAAATGCCATAAAGTGTACGGTGTCAATGGAAAAGGAATTTAGAAATTTGCTTGTTATGAACCAATCACAACGCATCTTACATTTCAACGTAGACAAATGAAAGTAGTGTGGGGGTTCTTTCGAAAACAGCTATTGGAAATTTTGAATTTTAAAGAGCATATCCTCAATTTGCCCGATAATTTCCTTATCTATCTGACCTACTGCATTTTAATATATTTATACTGTGAGCTATCCCTTATAAAATTACTCTAAAATAAAAATAAAAATCCATTGAGTGGTCACAGTCTAAAATTTAAAAAAACAGCAACATGGGGTTTGTTTTCATGAAAGGACTTTTCTATTTAAACTTTTATCCTGTTTATGAATTCTTTGAGTTGAGGCTTCAAATTTAAACTGTAGATTAGGTCTAGTCTCCTGACCTTATACAACCTAGGAGCTGCGATTGTATGCGTTAGTCTTATTTTTCCTAACCATTAATTAAGTGCTCTAGTTATTAAGTCTCTTCTTTTTCTACTGTTTTATTAAAATTGACTTGAACTTTGTGACTGCTTGGTAAGCTAGGCCTGCTTGTTTCTAGCTAGAAAACTTGACTTGAAGTTTGTATAGGAAAGTACTACCATAGTTTATAAACTATGGTACTACCTTATTGAATTTAGGCCCTAAGTAATTTAAACTCTACTATTTAAAATCATTTAAATATACCTTTCAGCATAAGACGTCAATTCAAGTAAATATCCTTGGAAAACTTCAATATAATTGAATTTACGGGGCTTGTCTTATGCGTGAAGAATGTAGCCGGCAGAAGTCAATTTTTTTGGACAATTTACATTTTCGAACAAAAAGTGCAACAGCGTGCCTAGCGACAAAAGTTTGAAATTTTTTTTTCTATATTTTTATTGTTATAAATTCTTAATTTGTTTATTTAGCAGTTTATATATTAATATATCATATATATATATATTATTAGTATATATATATATATATATATATATATTATTATATATATATTATATATATATTTATATATAATAGTATAATAATATATATATATATTATATTATATATATATATATTATGGGCGTATACTGTTAGAGCAGGGGGCACTTGCCGAAATATAAAGAATGAACCTTATAAGTGTTTGCCAGACGACCGTTTTTAAGGTTTATTAGTAGAAAAACTGAAAAAAGATACATCAATCGATGGATAATGAAGTAGTAATTTACTAAAACTAACGTTGTAACCAAACTACATTATATGTTCTATAGTAGTTTTAAATGTTTTCGTTTTCTTTGTTTTTAGGTCAACCAGCTGTGTGCTTTTTTTTATACAGCTATCTTAATCTGACAGTATCCTCTCTTGATAGAACTGTCATGTGTCCAAGACATTTGGCAGCTTTGCCAAATCGCTGCTATATCAAATCACGGAGGTGTACCGTTGTGATTATTCATGCTGCAGACAGCAAATCAAAAAACCAATTTCAGAAATTAAAATATAACTTACCAATGATCTGAAGACCATTCAATGATATGCTGAACTTCATGAGTTACCGAATTATAGAAGGTATTGAAGCCTGCATTTGAACGATAATTTTTTGAAGAACTTGATTAATCTTCGAATATAAAGGAGGGAGATGTTGGGAAATTGAAATGACATATTTCAAGGGACATGGAATGCCTTCTTATGTTCTCCAATGTTGTCTAAAAATAGACTCTTTAACCTATGTTACCAATTATCATAAAAAAATCAGTAGCATTGTCGCTGCTCCTACACACGTTTGTGTAATATTCCATATTGCCGATGAAACTGTAGATTTGTCAGGCAATGAGCAATTATCTATAGTATAGGATTAAGGTTTTTCGATCCTTGAAAAAATGACTGTTTGAGAAGATTTTTAGGGTTTGGGAGTTCTTGAAGGGATGGATGGTATAACCATTAAAAATGTACGATTTATTTGTTTTTTAAGAAAAAGAAGGTTTTGTATCCGTGTCTTTGCGTTGGTCAGGGGTACGACGGCTGTTCAGCATTATTGGCTGGGAAGAACATATGATGTTCAAAAGAAACTGGCGTGGAAAAATATTATAAAAAAGATTATATTTCCACAGTGTAAGGCCATCGGCTTAATTTTGGTCATTTAAACGCAACTCAAACATTATTCCGTGAATAAATATACCTCTGTATATCTTTGATTGGCCACAGTAAAAACAAATGCTGTCTGGTGCTCATTATGACCTTCGAATAATGTCTTTGCTGCTCTGCCCCCAAAGTTGTTGAATCTCCGGTTGGACTTCATAATATATTATATTGTATTCTAAGTTTCCATACAAATAATGATTATAAAATCGTTGAGGGTTTAGATATGTTCATTAGGAAGTGCTGACAATCAAAACAATATTATAATCAGCTTTTCCTGTTAACATTCGCATATCAATGAATGGATATGGTTATTACCTTTTCCGTAATTGCCAAATATTTTGCTTAGTTGAACCAGTGGAAAACGTTATTATTCAAACAATATAATATGTACCTTTATGCTAGTGCTCTGATTCTATGTCCCAAAGAATTTTTTGAAGTTGTCAAAGACCAACTGCGAAACTGCTGATCAAATAATTGTCTGATTTCTGTCTCTTATATCGCCATATGAGTTATTATTTGGTGGTATGTTCTTTTTAGTAGAACTTGCACCAACTAGAAAAGTACAATCTTTTTCAACAATAAAGCAAATATATCCTTTCTAAATACTTCTGGTGAGTATTGTTGGAGGCCGTTCTGTACTTGTGCCTTATCTTGATTAACTTTCATTCTCTTAGAGACTAGATTTTTCAGAAAACAACGTAATACCAGCATTTTCATCTTTTTCATTTCTTTATGTTCGTGTGGCTTCTTCTCCGTAGTGCTAGTTTGCGTGAAAAAAGTAAAATCCTTTTCTATGAGTTTTATGATCTTGATTTACAAATTCATTGTGAATACTGTTATTTATCGGTAATACTCTTTGTGGCTGGTATAATAAAGATGAATGAGACAAAAGATTGGAAGTATAAATGTACGAATTGGAAAACAAATGAATTAGCGAAATTTAGCTGATAAATACCATTATGGTGTCCAATTATGGTTTAGATTTAATATTTAGTTACCTACTCGGGCACTCAGTTACTTCTTTCGTCTTCAACTCCCTCATTTATAATATTACTTTTATATGTTTTCATAAATAGGTAATTATTTTTTTTAACTCTAGATTGATTCTCTTGAATACTAAATTTAGGAATAATTTTAATTACTACTTTATTTATTTATTATTTGATTAATGGTAATTATTCTTTTTATTCTATATATTTTTGTATTAGCCTTTTGTAAATGGATGATATATTAATATTGTATATATATTATATGTATATCTTATATATCTATATTATTATATATATATAATAGTTCTATATATATATAGTATTATATAATTATATAATATGTTATATATATATATTATATTATATATATATATTATATAATAGTATATTATATTAATATTAATATATTGTTTATATATTATATATATAATTAATGATAGGTATATACTTATATTACTATATAATTTATTATATATATGATATATATATGATTTTATATATTTATATTGTATTCTATATATGTATTCTATATATATTATTGAGTATTTATATATCAGTATATATCATATTGATGATCAGTTATATTTGTATATATATATAATATTATATATATTTATATTATATATATATAAATTTATATAAATAATATATATATATATATATATATATATTATTATTATATATATATAATAATATAATATATATATATATATATATATATTATATATATATTATATATATATATTATATATATATATATATATTATATATATAACCTTTGCCCCCCTAAATGAAATCCTGCCTACGCCCGTATATATATATATATATATATATATATATATATATATATATATTATTATTGTTATATATATTATTATATATATATATATATATATATATATATATATATATATATATATATATATATATAAAAATATATATTATATATATATTATATATATATATATATTAATATATTATATATATATATATTATAATATTATATATATATATTATATATTATATATATATATATATATATTATATATTATAATAATATATATATTCTTATTATATATTATATATATATATATATATATAAGTTTGGTTATGTTAAGTTAGGTTAAGTTAAGTTACGTTAGGTAACATAGATTTAAATAAATAATTAATTGTTTTTTTTTAAATATTTTTATAGGTGTGAAGCTCTTTTATTGCAATAAAGTTTAGATGACTTTTATCAAATTAAAATGTGTTCGGATGCATGCAATCGATATGAATAAAACACTCACGCATAATTGACAAGATCCGAATTTACAGGTTATTTTAAAAATAAATTTCACTCATGAATAATAATAAAAACTTTTTTCCCTTTTGCTATTTAATTGTAGGCTAGTCATTATTAAAAAATTATACAATAGATTTTCCTTGTACTGAAAAGTAGTTATTAACTGTGTAATTGTTTATTTTAGCGATACAGCAACCTGAAATTCCAATACGTTGTAGAGTTGTTCGGAAGGTTATCAAAAGACTTCTTGTATAATATATATTTTATTCTCCCACAACTACTCAACTCCCAAATCTTGAATCACAGGAAATAATCTATAAGGTACTTGGACCCCAAACTTCAAACCGTAATACCTAAAATATCGAGCAAAACCACGCGTTAATTTCAACGTCGGTTCGAGGACGAATCTGCCGTAAAAGTGAAGTCTCTCACAAGATGATAGGCTCGACCTCAGTCTCATTTTTGTAACGACGGTGAACCGCTACAGGACACCCCTTCAGCTTGGTGGCCGGGAGGTAAGTTAGTAGAGAAAACGACTCGGCCAACGAGCTAACCGACCACCACGTGATCTACCTACTGACTCCGAAGGAGTGAGAGCAGATCGGAGAGGAACCTGAGAAGAAGAAGAAGACTGTGGTTGCGACGACACATGCGTGGCAGGTTGCAAGGCAGAGGAAGAGAAGAATGTGTCGGAACTGGTATGGGAGTGCTGGTGCGTGTGCGAGGACGCTTTGATGTCGGAGCCAATGCCTGATCCTGTGCGGTAGCCAGCACTGGTGGAGCTGCGTAAGGAGCCGAAGTCGGACCACCTGCAGGAAGCTGTGCAGGAGTCTGAACTGGGGGTTGTGTTGGTCGGAACAGGTGCTTGAACAGGAGTTAGAGATGAAGGTTGCGGCAGATTGAAGGTGGTGGGGGTGATGAAGGATGGATAGATGCGGGTGGAGAGTGTAGTTTTGCGAAAGAAGGTTGCGGAAGAGGTTCCGAAACAGTGTGGGGAACTAATGAGGAGTCCTGAGTATCGGGAGGGTCAGTCTCAAAATAGACCGGCTTGAGAAGGTCGATAGAAACAACTTCAGTGCGAGAAGGACGTTGAATATTGAAAAAATTTCACCTTTCTTAGCACCACCGGAAAAGGTCCGTCGTACTTAGGTTGGAGAGAGGAGCGGTGTGAATCATGCCTCGCAAAAGCATGTGTGCATGATGAAAGACCTTTCGGGATGAAGGTGTGCACCTTTTGTTGCCGTGAAGGTGGGTCTACACGACTTAGCACAGCATCTTAAGCAGATGAGATAGGAGAGAGAGGATCTGCAAAAGGAGGAGGAGAAGACTGTGAAAAGAATTCTCCAGGCAGTCGAAGAGTAGAATCATAGACGAGTTCAGTAGCAGAGTACTGAAGTTCCTCCTTAATTGCTGTGTGAATGCCTAGCATACGAAAAGGGAGAGCTTCAGTCCAGCGCTCTGGTTGAGGCTGGGCTTCTATTGACGCCTTGAGCTGGCGGGGAAAACGCTCTACGACTCTGTTACTGATTGGATGAAAACTTGTGGTGTGAAACTGTGAATCCTCTCCGAACCAAGGAGACGCATCAAATCTCTCCAAAGGAAAGATTCGTATTATCTACCCTGGTCTGAGATGACTGTGAGCGGAACACCGAATCACGAAACCCAGTGGGCCATGAAAGCTTTGGCAATGGATTCCACAGTAGCCACAGAAAGAGAAATAGTTTCGGTCCAACGTGTGAAACGATCAATACAAGTGAAAATGTACCGTTGACCATCAGAGGGAGGTGGAGGCACGACTATGTCGATATGGACTTTCTCAAAATTTCCATCAGGTGGCAAGGTGCCTAGAGGCACCTTGGTGTGCCTCTGGACCTTAGAATGCTGACAAGAAAGACATTCACGAGTCCGCTTTCTCACATCGGTATTAACATTGGGTCACACGAAGCGAACATTTCAAAACTTATTATATACTTCCACATATATCTCTTCTATTTTGTTTATTTTAGTGTTCAGATGTATGATATATTTAAAAAGTCTTATATGCTTCAACTTGTATTTATCACAACGTTTTAGTGGATTTTGTACTTTGCTACACTATTGGGTATAACTGTCCAGAATTCACTAGGCACAAAAAAGACTACTTTTCAAAAAGCAATACTAGCATGTGCACGTGTTTAAATTCCTAATAATCAAAATGTTAAAGGTATAAAGGTAAATTGTTTATTTTATTTTCAATTTCCACAGTTTATCTTATTAAAAATATACTCCAAAAATATTTAGCCACAAAGAAATATTATCTAATAGTCTACTAAAATGACAAGTCCATGATGTAAAGAATATTTGGCTCGGGCTGAGTCCAATTTTCATCTCCTAAAAATGATTACATAATATTCGGAATTTTCAGCCGATTTTGACCCTATAAACTCAGTATGCTATAAACACCAAACTGTAGCTTTTTGTGCCCTCTAAAACGTTGTTTTGGGTGTGTTTTCTTACATGTGTCTGCAGTCATTTTCTGTGGGGGTCACAATATTGTCCTATTAATTAAAAGTTACCCTTGTTTTCCAATATATCTCGTTTCAATTTTCCAGAAATTTTTTTTCGTGTGAAAATGACTTCAACCTTCTAATTGTGCATAGATCGTTTTGATTAGCAACAGTAAGAGGAAGGTCACAATTTGTTTTTTTTTTCTTTTTTTTGAGATGTTTTTTTTTAGTTTTGTGCTAGCGTTGTCCAATTTCCAAAAACTTTCCGATTTTTTTTTGGTATTTTATTTATGGGGATGTTATAAAAATTGCCGATAATTTTTTTCCTGTTGCAGCGGGGCGAGTAGTGGAATGAAATTTTCTGGGCATTATGTAGCTCGGAAAAGATGCACATTTTTTACCTAGATCAATTTCTTCTTATATGCGATTAGAGGTTGGGAATTTGTTCATTCGTAAAAATTTTCAAAAAAAGCAAAAAATTTTGGAAATTTTTTTAAATATTTCAGTTTTGAGTAATTAATTTTCAGAAATTTGAGGAATTTATCTATAATTTGTATTTATATAAAGGTATGGTCATGCTTCTGCGCTGACTATATAGAGGTCCTGATTAAATTTTTGATTATGTTTTGATCGGATCAAGTATACCGCAAAAAAAATATCCCCTCAATATTTTCACTTTATTTCAAAACCTTGATTTTTTGAAATAGTTCGGAAAATTCTGGATAAATATTTTTTTTCACTTTTTTTCTTAGAGCTCTCACTTTTTTCCTCGATTCCAACATGGGTTGTCTAAACATTTTTCCCCCCAAGGGGGGGACTTCCTTTTTGTTTTTGTTAGAAAAACTTATGTTTTTTTTTTTTTCGGGCCGTATTGGTTGCTGATGTTTTTACTTATGATATTTACTTTTATTTTTTGCTACAGATTAAAGCAATAAGAAAATTTTTAATATGAAATTTCAAAACAAATATTTGGTTTTGTTCGTCGGATTTAAATTTTGTTTCCTAGGGAACAAATACACATTAAAGAAAATGAAATTATAGCAGTAAGGAGAAATTATCTAGTTTTAGAAACAGCCAATGTGCCATTACTCTTCCGACTACATATGGCCTGAAAATTCATTCATCCACTTCGCCCGAACTGGAAAAAAAATTATCGCAATTTTTCACATTTATATAAATTATCAATAAGTGAGTTTTTCGGCGGGAAATTAGTAATTTGGAATATTCTAGGGAGGGCACCTTTATAAACTAGAGGAAAATCCGAAAACAATCAATTGTGACCTGATTTTGTTTTTAGTATAATTTGAACCCGTCACTCTATTATGTGATTAACACTGATTTTAGGCCGAAGCAAATGTAGTGTGCTGAGAGGAAGAGCGAATAGTGCGGGTTCTGGCGTGTACAGAATTTAGAACTGCGGTATTTGGTTAAATTAATTCACATTCTCGCAAGAAAGCTGTGGGTTAGTGCTTAGTTTCATTGGGTAGTCTCGCGGCAAGGGGATATTTTGCTTCCGGTATTGTATTCATTTGATTTATCATGGTCTTTCTTCAGAGGAGCTTTAGTATCCTCACTGCGGCCTTTTGTTTGTCGAGTGATCGTGTGGTCCCGAGGATAGGTAATGGTCGGTTAGACGCCTGAGAATTTTTGACGACTTCTTTTCTCCGTGGTTGACGCGATTACTCCAGAAGTTCCTTCAACCTTGTTGAGAGTAATCGAGCACGAAGGTGCTCTCTTTGATATTGTTTCTTTCTAGTCTCGTTGGGCTTGTTGAGTACTTGTCTTGCGATGAGGAAGTCGTCTGAGGTATTGGCTCAAGGGAAAGGAAGGTCATGAAGAGCCGAGTTGATGAACCTCTGGAACGTCTGTGCTTGCATTCCATTAGATAATCCGAATAGCATTACATTGTGGAAACTTGCTAGGATCAGAGGCAAGGGAGTGATGACTGCCGTCTCAGGAATGTTCCTCAGTGCGCTTATCTGGGATCTAGGTGATATGCTCCATTCTATCAGTATCACTTTGACAAAGATATCCGGTTTGCTTTCTGGGTCTATAGTGGGGTTGTAAAGATCTCAAAGGATTGGATGTGGTAAGCTCTTTCAAATTTATGTAGCTCTTCCCTAAGAATTCACCGCATGGTTTCCAGTCGCTTGCGGTGCATTTAGGGACCATATGTAACGGAGAGGACCAGCTGCTCTTTGAGGAACGAATGATCCCTAAGTCTAGCATATGCTCAAATTCAGCTTTTGCTACATGGATCTTCTCCGGGGCGAGACGTCGAACACGGACAAAGGTGGGTACTCCTGTGGTCTCTATGTGTTGGAGAATTGAATTCTTTGTAGGAGCGGTGGAAGAGCAAAGGTGGAGAAGTGGCGAATATTCTTTCTGCAGGAGGAGGAACAGAGGAGAGTGAGTGGTTGGAGGCGCAACCGTGATGTTTCCGCGAGCAGAAGTAGTGAATGAGCCGGAAGAAGTAAATGTCGTAGTATCATCTACCAAGCGCTTATTCAATAGATCGACAAGGAGGTGAAAGTGGGAGAGGAAGTCTACCCCAAGGATGGGTTGAGCCACGTCTGCGACTATGAATATTCACCGGAACTCTCTCCAGAGGGAGAGGTCTGGTGAGCATAAGCGCAGCGAGCAAGGGATGTGTTATGTCTCCTTTTGTTATTTAATTTGTATATGGATGGAGTTATGAAAAAATTAGAGGTGGGGGTGGCAGGGGAAGATGTTAAAATGATGGAAAATGGAAGAGAGTGGAGGGTGCGCCCTACTTATTGTATGCGAATGATTTGGTTTTGTGGTGAATCTGAAAAGAGTTTGAGAGGATTAGTAGAGGGGATTGACAGGGTGTGCAAAAGGAAGGGTTTGAAAGTAAATGTAGATAAGAGTAAGGTTATGATAGCGAGTGAGGAGAGTCCAAGGTGTGAAGTCATGTTAGATGGTGAACAACTTTAGCAAATATCCGAGTTTAAATATTTAGGATATATGTTGGATGAAAAGGGAACGGATGATGCGGAATGTAGTAGTAGAGTTGTATATGGTAGAAAGGTGGCTAGTGCAATTAAATCCTTGGTGGATGTGAAGGGACTAAGTCTTGAGT
>JABUQX010070929.1:27500-35000 GCA_015478945.1 Trachelipus rathkii
AGAGGGAATAGAGTATGGTTTGCTGTGGAAGCACTGAAGCACAGGAATTTCGGTCATGAACCAAAGGTGTGATCTAAAGGCAGAAAGGGGTGGTGCACAACAAAGTAAAAATTAGAATGAAGGCCGTGGAGCAGGGCAAGCCGAAGACGAAGTCTTGATGGCACTAATCCCATCACCGGAGGTTGTCAACTCCCATGTGAAGATGGGGGAAGAGTGGACTGAGGTTCAATGTTTTATTTGGATGACGCCCATCCAAGTATCTCTGAGGCAGGTTTATATTTTGCCATTTTATGAGTTATTTAAAAGAATATGTTCGAGTGAGTTCTTGTAACCTTGTATGAACATGTGAAGCAGTGGGAAAATGGTGGAAGTGTCCACTGAACAAGTTCACCAGGCGCTACAATGCATGGTCGAGAGAACAATAGAGTTTCTTCTGAGAAGGTGAAGCACGAAAAGGATGAGCCAAACCTTAACAAGGTTAATCCAAATAATAAAACAGACAAACAAGTAAAGTAATAACTATCATATTAATACTAAAGAAAATTAATCAAACAAAGACAAATTAATAGTATAGTTTGCATTATTTTATATATATATATATATATATATATATATATATATATATATATATATATATAATATAATATATATATATTTCTAGATAATATAAATATATATATTATATATTATATATATATATATTATATTATATATATATATATATATATATATATATATATATATATATATATATATATATATATATATATATATATATATATATATATATATTTAGGATTGCAATGCATTTAAGAAATGGATCAATAATATTTATTTCAAGTGATTCTGAAAACATTTAAGAAATAAAATATGAATGGGGAAGCATGTTCATCGATGAAAGACTGTTTAAAACTTTTTTAATTAACACTACAACTATGTCTAGCAAGTTCAATTAGAAACTAGCAATTACTTAGCCTTAATATACTCAACACCTAAGTGGGTTATCAACCAAACCTCACTGATAAAGCCTTTCCTGACCTTAATATGAATAAGTTTGAAATGGGTGCTGAAAATCCTTCCAGTACTTATATCTGTTCCAAAATCCATCATCAAAACAGTACTGAGATATTTCAAACACTACGTTGAATAGATATTTCCTGAAAAGTCATGTTTTCTTCAGTAGCTCTTAAAATATGTGTTCCGTTATGGAAATTTTAAATGCCCTGTTGGGTGCAAATAGTGAAGATGCAAAGAAAATTTGATAAATACCAATATGTGGTTTATGAATATACCACATTATGATAAATATAGGAGAAATTAATGAAGAAAAATTAAAAAAAGGAAGAGAGAGAAGGAGAGAAAACTTTGAACACAGAATATGAATGGCTTTCGGGATACAAGAGAATTGAGCTCAACTGACAAAGGTGCCATCATTTTTGAGTAATTAATATTATATATATATATATATATTATATATATATATATATATAATATTATATAGTATATATATATATATATTACTATATTATATTATATATATATATATATATATATATATTATATATATATATATATATATATATATATATATATATATATATATATATATATATATATATATATATATATATATATATATATATATATATGATCACAGACTATCTTACATGTTATTTACAAATTCTAATGCTAAACTATGAATATCTATCTATTTGAAAATCAAACTATTTTCAATTTTACGAAAGAATCTTTTCCATAAAATTTCAGTACTGAATATTGGAAGTGATTACATCTTCATCTTCATTTAAAGTTCTTCTGTATTTCACATTGTTACCAATCCAATCGTGGACCTGAAACAGGGTAATAATGATAATGATAATAATAATAATACAGTTAATTTAATTCCTGTTAATTACACTCTAATAATTTATTTATGGAGTAGGAAGTGTACTCTAATAACGAATGTGAATTTTACGTGGAAACTGTGGAGAGTCGACACATTATACTACAGGTGTAACGGTAATGATGTGGTACATATTCAGTAGGTTGACTATAGGATATTTTTAGTTGGTACAAAGAAAATTGAAAAAAAAAATCATAACTCTTTGAGTACTTTAAAGAAATGGGGGGGGGGGATAAAAGCCATTTCATAGTTGTTTATAATATATATATATATATAATATATATATATATAATAATATATATATATATATACTATAATTAAATATAAATATATATATATATATATATATATATATATATATATATATATATATATATATATATATATATATATATATATATATATATATATATATATATATAAGTTTATTTAGTGTTCCTGTAAGAATTTTTGGATAATACTAATGCTAAAAAAAATTCATAAAATAAAAAAATAGTTTGCAATGAAATCTGTAGGATAAAGATAAGTAAATAACTGATGTGATAGCTAGTAGATATTTCACTTGTAACTTTTTAAAATTTAAGGGATAAGTATATGAATAATTTGAGTTATTATATAATTAATATGAATTATTATCATTTATATTTTCTATTCTTGGTTTAATTAGGGACTTATTTTGAGTAGTGGTAGTAGAATGAAATAAAAAAGTAAAAAATTACGTGCTTGACTTCACTTACTAGCTGATGTCTGTTGTTTGGCATTGCAGGCACATTATTTGTGTGGTAACCTCATTTTAACTAATATATTTATATGTAACTGATTTGTATTGTGAATGCAAGCAAATGCCCAGTTAACTTATACTGAGAATGTACATATCAAGATAACTAACTATACTATGGAATTGTAAGTCAAATTTTACTTAAATGCGGAATAATAAACTTGTAATCCTGTTTATTCTTAAGCATCTTACCTTCGTTCGTCTAAAAAGAACATAGGAAAATATAATTGTTCCAGTGACTAACAGGAGAATTCCCACAACTATTGTGGCTACTACAACATAACCATATTTTTTAGCGTTAAAAATCTGTTCCTCACAAACAAATTCGTGTTCCTGCACTTTGATGTCTATCACTCTGTATCCCAAGAGTTCTTCTGGTGCGGCACACCTAAAACCAATTTAATTTATTTAAATAATGAGTGAAATAAATTAAATAAATTGAATAAAAATATTAATTACTTTAAGGAAATCTTCAGTCTTCAAAACGAAGAGGGATAAAAATCAGATTTTATTCCAAAATTAAATCTGACAAAAAATACAAAGTTTATAAACAACTGTAATTACTTACATAATATGTATAGCAATTTCATGATTTTTCTTAGCAATCAAAGGAACAACATCTTTAGCCAAAAATTCAAAATTGCAATCACAGTTCCACGGATTACCTAAAAAGTTTTAACAGTAGATAAGTTAGGCTATACTAAATATAAAACAATCCTTCTCGATATAATTTATATAACTCAAGTACAGAGCTGCGGAACAGGCAAATCCATCATTTTAAGATACTGATAAAATTCGGCACCGGCTCTGACCCCACCCTAAAAAAAAAAAGAAAATTCGCCTTCGGCTCCACCCAAAATCTTGCGGCTCTGACTCAAATGAAAATTATCATTATTATTCTTAAAGGCTTTCATGTCCCGATACACGACGTCTGAAAGTTCAAGTCGAAAGAAGTTGGAAAAATGGATAAGGGGAGAGGGTTCCAGATAAGGGGAGAGTGTTCCAGATTTTAGAAGTGAAGTATATGTAAAATTGAGCATGGCGGTAAGTCTAAGGTCAAAGAGCCGGACAGAGAATGGAAGAGATTGTCAAAGACGTGTCGCAACACGCCTCCTCAGAGGAGGTGGTATGAGACTGGAGACTTCAGAAAAGTAGTGTCTATTGCAATAGCTATAGTATGAGAGTGACGCAACAATTCACCGGACAGAAGGAGAGAAATTTGGGAGGGTTAGTGAGAAGAGGAAGAGTTGGTAAGAAGAAAACCCTAGATTCCACCTTTTCAAGGAGTTGTGGGAATGAAACCACCCCATATATGTGTGTGGCATACTCCATACAGGCACGAACGACACCCCATAAAGAGCTAGCAACTCAACACTTTACAAGCTTGTTTAGCAAGCGATAGTGTGCTTGTTAGTCGAAGGGAAAGAAAATGGAAAGAACGCCTCCATGTCATAGAGAGAATCACCTCGGCACTCAGGGGAACACCTATCTCTGAAATAATGAGCATTCTAAAGAAAATCAAAGAAGAATGACATCAAGGCAGACAAGTATGCAACACCTTAGTTCCAAAAACGTTTCCTCGCTGTAGGAGGGAGTCTTTCTTGCTTAAGACTTGAATAGAAAGAAGAGGATACAGAAATAAGGTGTTCGGAGGAACCCTGAGGTGGTAAGGAGAAGCATTAAAATAAAGGCTTAAAGACAATCAGAGATACTGGTAAGGTGCTGCACTATCAGTTCAAGGATGTTCTGAATGGAAAAATGGAAGGCAAGTTCACAGACTGTATCTTGAGAACCAGAATAAAGACAATGACGATGGTGAACATTGCGGTGTGACATACTCCATGCAAGCGCGAACCACACCCTATAAAGAGCAAGCAACTCAACACCTTCCAATAGTAAGTAGAATTAGGTGATAAATAAATCGAACAAATGAATTTTGTCATGGGTTGGCAAGAGAACCTACGCCACAAAGGGGAAAATTGGGAAGACTCTAAAATATAAAATAGAAAGACGAGAAAGTTATTACGCACATATGCACAATATCTGTCCTTGGCTGAGAACTAAGGATAGAGATGGTAAGAGGGACCAGAGTAGAGTCTGCTGTCCGAGAGATGCTCAAGCATATAAATTTCCGTCAAGAACAAGAGGTGAGGTTTACAGGAGGAGGGGTGGTGTTTAGAAAAGTAAAAATTAGGATAAAGGCAGAAAATGTTACAGAAATTAATGGGTAAAAAAGTAGAGCAAATCGACGGAGGCACAAACCCCCATCACAAAGGCCACCAACTTCCCCAAGGGATGATGGGAATGGAGTGGCATTGTTTGGATACCACTTCTTCAAACATCTCCGAAAAGTTTTGTTTCGCCATTTTTTAATTTTGTTAATACAAAATGATGAAGTGTGTATATTTTAAACCTGAGGGCGGAACATGTGAAGGGGAGGATGTTTTGAGAGCCCATTAAATATATTCAACAAGACTCCATGGAAAGTCGAGGGATGCATAGAACCCTCTGTGAGGTAGAGAGTGAATAAGAACGACCAATGGGCAAACAAATTTGCGAGGATGCTCCAGGCCCATCCTAACACTGTGTTGAGGTATGATCAATGGGTGTTACTTATATCGATTTGGACGGCGTCTACGTCCTCCCCATATATATATTATATAAATTATATATATATATATATATATATTATATATATATAATATAATATATATAGTATATACTTATATATTATATATATATATATATATATATATATATATATATATATTATAATATGATATATATATATTAATATATATAGAAGCGCGAAAGGTTAAAGAATGAGAATAAGGGGAATCCTGCTTAGAATAATGAATAGGGATGGTGCTTTTTGTAACTGATGAAAATGGATGTGATAGGAGTGTGGAAAGAACACTTTTGAAAAATCTGCACAATATTAACGGAAATGATGGAGGTGTTATGAATGTGTGTTGGTTTTGATGGCAAGAAGGAATAGTATTTTGGGGATGCAGGTTATTAGTAAGGAGGAGGTAATGGGTAAGGTGAGAAAGTTTTGAAGATTGTAAATCTGCAGGTATAGATTGGAAAATTACTAGTGAAATGATACAAGAGCGGAGGCGAGATGGTGATTGATTGGGATTGGAAGTTGTGTTATAAAGCGTTATGGAGGGTTATATTCCAAGGGATTGAGGAGAGCAGCTATAGTACCCTTATATTAAGGGTAAGTGAGGAAAAGGGGAACTGTAGAAAATTTAGGGGAATAAGTTTAATCTGAGTGTTGTAGGGAAGATAATGCTGGTATTTGGTCGAAAGGAGTGCGTCGAGTGACTGAGGGACTGATTGGTGAAGAACAAGGTGCGTTTAGAGTGTGTGTGTGTGGATCAAATCTTTACCATTGAAAAAATGATTGAGGAAAATGAGGAGAAGAAGAATAAATTAATATTTAGGTTTTATGGATTACCAGGCGTTATGATAGAGTTAATAGGGAAGCCCTTATGGCAGGTGTTATTAGTGATATATGGTGTGGGGTAGGCTTCTGAATGGAATCAAAAAGTATGTATGACGATAGGAAGCGTGTGTAAGAATTAAATGGTGTCAATGGTGATGGTTTAGGATTAATAGCGAGCTGAGACAGGGTTGTGTTATGTCTCCTTGGTTATTTCAATGTGTATATGGATGGGGTTATGAAAGAATCGAGGTGGGGATGGCAGGAAATGTGTTAGAATGATGGGAGAATGGCAGGGAAGGGAGGATGCAATGCTTATTGTATGCGGAATGATTTGGTTCGTGTGGCGAGTATGAAGAGAGTTGAGAGATTTGGCACAGTGTGTTGGCAGGGTATGTAAAGGAGGGGTTTGAAAGTGAACGTAGATAAGGTAAAGATATGGTTGTGAGTGAAAGTTTAGTCCTCGATGTGAAGTTATGGTTAGATGATGAGCAGCTGGAGCAAGTTTCTGAGCTTAAATGTGTTTTAGGGTTATGTTGTTGGACGAGAAGGGAACGGATGATGCAGAGTGTAGTAGGAAAGTTGTGAGATGCAGGAAGGGTGGCTGGTTGCAATAAATCAGTTGCGTGAATGTAAGGGGACTAGTCTGATGCGCTTAGAGTGCTTACTATGAGGGTTATGTTGTTACCTGTGTTTATTGTATGGTAGTGAGGACTATGGTCTGGAATAAAAGTATTATAGATCTAAAAGTTCAATGTGTTAACAGATGGACAATCTTGGGGCATGCTAGGTGTGAAAAGAATTTAATAAAAGTGAGGAATGAACGTATTAGAGATGTTGTGTGTGAAGAAAGGGTAAATGAGTAGAATAAATGAAAGTATGTTGAGATGGTTTGGTCATGTGGAAAGGATGAATGAAAGTCGGTTGTTAAAGCGGATGTATAGTGGAGAGTGTGTTGGAACCGACCGGCTGGGAGAGAGAAGAGAAAGTGGATTGAGTCGGTGAACGAATGTACTGAAGGAGAGAAATGTGAGTTTGGCAGAGCAGAGAAGAAAGGTGCATAATAGGAGAGAATGGCGGCGTTTTGTATGGGGGCATGGTGGTGGGCCCACCTGGGGCCAGGGGATGAAACCCTTAACAGTTGACGATTTACCATGAGTGAGGGTCCGTCGCGGTCCTATGATGCTCTAGGGTGGATTTTCTGTCTGTGGACGAGGGGCTCTCACTAATTAATGGTACAGAGGGCGCGTAAGGCTGGCTTTCTTTTCGATTTTTCATGTTCTCCTTACTGCTTTTCTTTTTTCCGATGCTTGTACAGCACCTTACCCCCAATCTTGGGGCAAAGAGGAAGGTGAAGAAAGAAAGAAAGAA
>JABUQX010070929.1:40000-43893 GCA_015478945.1 Trachelipus rathkii
GGTCTCCTCAACTTGTTCGCAAGCATTCAAATTTATGCTCGAGAGTATGGCACAGGAATCCTCTGTGCAAATGAGAAGCAAAATTGACAAACCATACCATTGGACCTCGAGGTCCAAAGAAATACTACAACCCAACCTTAATTAGCACCTCGTATGCCCAACGGATGTTAAATGGATCGTTTCTGACAGCTCCTACGTTCTACACCCTTCCCTTATTATTATTATTATTATTATTATTATTATTATTATTATTATTATTATTATTATTATTATTATTATTATTATTATTATTATTATTATTATTCTTTTCTTATTATTATTATTATTATTATTATTATTATTATTATTATTATTATTATTATTATTATTATTATTATTATTATTATTATTATTATTATTATTATTATTATTATTATTATTATTATTATTATTATTCCTTTAATTTTTTTGGCAATTTTAAATAATTTTGCTGAGAAAAGGTAGTTAAAAGATATTAAATATATACCCCAAAAATATTATTGTCCAATCTGAGAATCTCCAATGAATGAGCGTAGTTAATTTCATAAGGAACTGTTTGAAAATCATTTCCAGAAAGGTCCAACTCCGTAAGAAGTCTGAAAATTAAAATGAAAATAAATAAGGAAAAGAAAAAAATAATAATAATCTAAATTAGTTAACTAGTTAAATAAATTAAGTCAATAAATCGATAAATTTAGTAGCTAAGGAAGTCTTATTTTTTCATTTTATTCTAAAAACAAATTGTTATTAAACATTAATACTTACTCCTTAAAATTAAATGAAACTTAAATTTCTTATATTTTGTATTTGTCATCTAAGATTTAATGGCCATATTTACTGGTATCAACGTGTTGAAAAATAACTCTGGTTAAGAAATTACAGCTATCAAAATGCTCTAAAATCGTTGACAAAACAATGCAAAAACAATATCATAAAACATTTGATACATCATTATTTGGATGCAACGTCAATATAAAATATTTGCAACACGTATATTGCAAAGTAAGCTTCACGTTATCATTTGATATCTATGTATTACAGTATAGATAGGAATCTACGCTACGAAGAGAAATTAAATTTCAAATATTTCAAATAAATATTTCTATAATTTCCATGGCAACAAGTTACGATTGTTACTCCTGCAGACTTTGAAATCACTAGTCGACGACGGGCGAAGAAATGACGAACCTACATATTTGCTTTTATGTTACCACTTTTCGACTAAAAACAAATTATTTAATGGCTCAAATAGGAGATACAAAAAAAAACTAATTTACAGATAGCAAAATGACTTAGAAGTAAATTTGAATGAAAAAAAAAAATGCTTATTTAAGGTTAACCTCTACCAAAGATCTGATATGAAACCTAAAATTTGTAATCTAACAGTAAAATATTTGTAGTACCAATAATATAGAAGCTAAAATGGAAATATTAACTTTCTCAAATAGAAAAGATGCACTTGCCTCAGTTCAGCAAAAAAGTGATTTGGAAGTCGCGTTAATTTGGTGTAAGACAAATCCAATTTCTCCAAAGTTTGTATTTCTGACAAAGCTTGTGCTGTCGTTGTTGAAAAGTCCATGAAATCATTATGACTAAGTTTAAGACATTTAAGTTTTTTCAAGTGATGAAACACGTCTTTCGGAAGGCGAGTGATTTGATTAAAACTCAAATCGAGTTTTTCAAGAGGAATTGGGTCAGGCAAGTTATCAGCATAAGGGCCTGTTAATAAAGAGTTAGAAATATTTAAAGCGGTCAAATCTTATAACAACCTTTAAGTAACACACACACACATTATATATATATATATATATATATATATATATATATATATATATATATATATTATATATATATAATATATTATTATAATATATATAATATATATATAATAATATGTAGTATCCTTCCATCCAAGGTAAAGAAAAACTAAATAAAATTCATTAACTACGGATAAAGTAGTCAACTAATGTATTATAATATATATATTATATATATATATTATATATTATTATATATAATATATATATATATATATATATATATATATATATATATATATATATATATATATATAATATATATATTATATATATATATATACCGTATTATATATATATATATAAATATATATATATAATATTATATATATATATATATAATATATATATATAAATATTATAAAAAATCTATATATATATATAACATTATATATATATAATATATATATATATATATATATATATATATATATATATATATATATATATATATATATATATATATATATATATATATATATATATGGTGACACCACACCTCTCGAACGCACAAATTATTCAATGCAGTCTTTCACGGCGTCATACTATCAACAACACTCTTTTAATCTTTTTATGCATGACATACCACAACCCACGTCCCCCCCCCCTGTAAAAATCAGTAGTTACGTAGACGATCTCACAATCACAGCTCATAGTCCCACCATAAATACAGCAAGACATGAACAACAGCATTATATAAACCAATTTGAAACAATGGCTGACAACAAACAGAATGACGCCTCCCCCCAAAAATCTTTTATCACACTACTAACATCTGACACAAAACAGGCTAACATCCATCCAACAATTCTCCTCTCAAACAACATATTCCTCCTTAATAAGCAACCCACCATCTCCTGCCTGACTTTCGATAAACACATGTCATTCACCCCCCACAAAAATCAACATCTCCTCCAAAGCCGCACATAAAATGAATGTGATGAAAGCGCCAACCAGAACAAATTTTGGCCAAAAAGGAGTCCCTCAATAATTTTTAGACAACATCTCCGTCCCATCTTAAACTATGCATGGCCCGCCTCGGCTCCCACAATATCAAAGATGAACATCCCAAAACTGGAAATCATGCAAAGCAGAGCGTTAAGAGTAATAAGAGGCTGTCTCCCCTCTATTCCCATCCATCACTTACAAACAGAACCAAAAATCCTTCCAATAAAGGCTCATCTCGACATGATAGGCTGCCAATTTTACAGTAAAATATTCTCAAACAACCACCTCTGCACCAAATATAAAAGCAACTCCCGGCGCCAAGAAATAAAAAGTTAAATCAGCCATGTAATATTCTAACATGTATAATAAACTTCCCCTCCACCTTCAGACACATCCATAATCAAACTTTTTTTTTAATAAAAAGTTCGAACCCTACTCTAGGATGGGATCTTTTCTAGGTAATTGCTACCTAGGATCCGGACGGGGGATCAAACCCGGGCCCTTGCCTTTGCTACTCTGTTGCTCTACCGATTGAGCCACCCAATTAATATAAAGAGCGATCTCTGAATATCCAAACAACACCGTACTTCAAACGCGCAAACGTGAAATCTCCCACAGACAGAACCGTGCTTAGATCGTCAAACCAGAGTGATACGGTCTCGTCTTCGTTCTGGGCATCTCCCTTAATTTCAAGAATTATAAACAGTTATCATAACGCTCCCTTCCTTTATTGTCAAAGAGGCCCCTTCCACACAAACGATGACACAGAACCAGGGTTGTGGAGTCGGAGTCGGAGTCGCGGAGTCGGGGAGTCGGTAATTTTGAAGAGGGTGGAGTCGGAGTCGGAGTCGGAGTCGGTAATTTTCAAGAAGGTGGAGTCGGAGTCGGAGTCGGAGTCCGGTTGGACAACGGGAGTCGGGAGTCGGCAGTCGGGAGTCGCGGTAACTTTCAAGATAGTTAGAGTTGGAGTCAGAAAATTTGAACTTACCAGTGTGAATGTTTCTGTGAGTGACTTCAATCACCTCATGCAAGTTCACTGACTTGCGACTTCCAATATCTCAAAAATGCAAATTGCAACTTAAAAGGTTTTTTAACCTGACCTTATCTCTT
>JABUQX010070930.1:0-7500 GCA_015478945.1 Trachelipus rathkii
CGGTATTACTTCGTTCAGCCCTGAATTTGGTGTTTAACCGTTTCGCATTTATCGTGAAACGCTCGCGTTTTCGTGCGCCGCTTCAATATATATATATATATATATATATATATATATATATATATATATATATATATATATATATATATATATATATATATACATAAATGTGCACGTTATAGATAGATATATATATATATATATATATATATATATATATATATATATAATGAGAAGAAATTAACGTCATTAATTATTAATCGTTAACAAAAAAATTAACGGCGTTAATCATTAAAGCGTTTATCGGTAAAGAATGTAACGGAAGTTAATGTTAATCGTTAACGTTAACCGTCTTCAAAATATGTAGGAATAGTATTAATTTTTCATAAATTTTCACAAATATTCATAAAGTGCAAAATAATAATAATAATAATAATAATAATAATAATAATAATAATAATAATAATAATAATAATAATAATAATAATAATAATAATAATAATAATAATAATAATAATAATAATAATAATAATAATAATAATAATAATAATAATAATAAATAATAATAATAATAATAATAATAATAATAATAATAATAATAATAATAATAATAATAATAATAATAATAATAATAATAATAATAATAATAATAATAATAATATCTAACATAATAATGTTGTTAAGCCTATCTGACTTAAATAATTTAGGCTTTGACGTAGCAGATATTTTTGCCGCTTGCCAAAGAATACTTCCAAAACGTAAATACCTTAATTAATACATTTTTTTTTGTACATGATCACCACTCACGGGCAGGGCCCTTTTCAAAAGGAGGGGGCAAAACAAAATAAATAAATAAAAAAATACAAAAAAAGAAACGAAAAAATTAAAATAAATGGAAAGTAAACCCACCCTGTCCCTTGCCTAACGCAAAATCCCTCAGGTGGGAATCGACGCGGGACTTAAATAGAGGAAAATTGAATATTGCAGGGAAAATAGAAGAAGGAAAGGAGTTCCACAAAACAGATGTAGCTGGAAAGAACGAGGTACCACAACGAGTGATTCTTGAGTCTCCAATATTCACACAATTTTCATGAGAAAACAAGGCACCTCTTGTGTTATGAGGGCGACGCAGTGGTGGAAGAATGCGAGAGGCCAATTCTCTGGAGCATCTGCCTTTATAATACCTATAGGAAAGAGATAGGGCACCAACGTCACGACGCAGAGAAAGAGGGTCAAGGGAGTTAGAAAGTATGGGACAGTTTATAAGCCTCTTAGCTTTAGCTTCAACTTTATCCAAATGGAGGGTGGAACCGGATCCACCCCAAATGTGGGAACAGTATTCCATACAGGGGCGAGTAAGACCTTTATATAACTGGAGTATCTGAGCAGAAGAAAAAAATTCACGCAATCTGAACAGAAATCCCAGCTTCTTTGAAGCCATTTTAGAAACCAATGTGAAGTGAGGTCTGCAAGACAATTCACTATTTATGTTTAGTCCAAGAATGTTTATGTTGTTTATAGGTGAGACATTAGAGCCGTCAAAGGGGATAGGAAAGTTGAGAGGTGTTTTAGAGAGGGAGATAAGAAGTTGAGTTTTCAAAGAGTTGAACCTCACAAGATTACGTTTACCCCACTGAGAAATCCCAACCAAAGCGGCAAGAATTGAATCAGAAAGCTGTAGACAACTCTAGATACAAACGAGGGAGCAAATGAGTTGAAGAATGGAGAGTTGAATCATCAGCATAAGAGTGAACAGAGTTAGAAGTGCAGCTAAGAAGATCGTTGATGAAAAGTAGGTATAAAGTTGGAGATAAAACAGAACCCTAAGGAACACCACAATTAATAAGAAAGGAGGAAGAGGTTGCTCCATCAACAAGAGCTGAAATGGAACGAACTGAAAGAAAACTAGACAAGAGTAAGCAAAGCGAAGGAGGAAAACCAAAGGAAGGTAGCTTAGAGAGTAGCGACGCATGCCATACCCTGTCAAAAGCTTTAGATATGTCAAGCGCTACCACACAAGACTCCCCATGATCCTTAAGGGCAGAAGACCATAGATCAGTGAGATAGGAAAGGATATCACCAGTTGATCTCGAACGTCGAAAGCCATACTGACGATCTGAAAGAAGGGAATGAGATTCTATATGATCTAGGAAATGAGAGTTAAGGAGAGTTTCAAAGATTTTAGATAGAATACAAGTTAAGGCAATAGGTCGATAGTTAGAAGGATCAGAGCGGCTACCATGGGCGTAGGCAGGATATATATATATATATATATATATATATATATATATATATATATATATATATATATATATATATATATATATAATATATTTTTATTTACTTTAAATATATATATATATATATATATATATATATGTAAATATATATATATATATATATATATATATATATTTAATCATATATAATATATATATATATATATATAACTGCATATATATATATATATATATATATATATATATATATATATATATATATATATATATATATATATATATATATATATAGTATAAATTTGCTTTGACGCAAAACAGATATTTGCACAGCTAGTTGATTTCAAGCCAATATGAAAACGAAAACACATTAAAACTCTTTAGAAAAAATGTAAGTTTATAATACATTAGTAATTCGTAATTACTACTTCATTATCTATCGATTGATGTATCTTTTTCAGTTTTTCTACTAATAAACCCTTAAAAACGTCGTCTGGCACACATATAAGGTTCATTTTTTTATTTCGCCAAGATTTAGGGGGGCAAGTGTCCCCCTGCCCCCCCTGTATACGCCCATGGCAGCAACCTTTTTTGGGATTGGTTGAATAAAAGCGCGCTACCAGCATTGAGGAAAAGTATTAGTATTAAGGCATAGGGAGTAGAGTTGAACGAGGACAGGCGCCAGTTCAGAAGCCCACTCCCTCAAAACACGAGGAGGAATGCCATCTGGGCCACTGGCCTTCCGGACGTTCATAGATCTCAGTATCTCATGTACCCGATCATGAGTAATGACAGTTAGAAACATTGGACACCTGAGACTGGATATAGCAGGAGGAGGGGAGCCGGAATCGTCCAGGGTGGAATTAGATGAAAAAAGAAGACCAAAGAGATTAGCCTTTTCAGAAGGAGTGTTAGCAACAGAACCGTCAGAACGGATAAGAGGGGGAAAGGCAGATTTACAGAAGTTATTGGAGACGTTTTTGGCCAGAGGCCAGAAATTTTTATCAGAAGGAGAATCAAGAAGGGTAGCACACTTCCTTTTAGTGTAAGAACGCTTGGTCAGTCGAATAATATCCCTGCATCGATTCCGGGCAGAGCGAAAATTAGTTAGAGTAATAGGAGAACGAGAGTTCTTCCAAGCCCTATACTTAATAGTATATTATTATAAAAATAATAGGATACCAACTTACAGTTTTAATATATGTATATTTTTTATAAATTACAACGCTTATTAGGCCTACTTCTTATATTTTTCACTAGTCACAAAAGAAGCAAGTTCAAGTAACGAACGAAAGAAGTTAATGACTCATTGAACGGGCAACAGTCACTATCTTTTTTTTCTTCAGCGAACCAATAAGAAATGAGAATAAAGCATAAGAAAAACATGTTAAACATTACTAAACGTGATAGTAACCGTGTAAGAATAAACACATTTTGAGCCATTGAGAGGAGCGTTTAGGAAATTTTGGAAAAAAAAAGTTTATCTGTTATCGAAATCGAATCTAATACAATTTAAAATCTGATAAGAAAATATTTTATAAACTCGTAAATTAAGGTAACGGTTAACGGATGTAGGGGAAAATTTTAACTCGTTAATGTTAATTCACAAATGTAACTCGTTAATAGTCCGTTACTTCTTTTCGGAATTAACGAAAGCGTTAAAAGTTAATGAAAAAATTAACGAGTTAATTAACGGATTAACGCTTTAACGCGTTAATGCCCACCTTTGTATATATATATATATATATATATATATATATATATATATATATATAGGTATATAATATATATATATATATATATATATATATATATATATATATTCTTTATATATATATATATGAACAAAAATACACATAATATATATATGTATATATATACATTCACAATGGGAAAAATATATAAATAATAATAATAATAATATAATAATAATAATAATAATAATAATAATAATAATAATAATAATAATAATAATAATAATAATAATGGAGATTTTTTTTATATAAATATGAAAATAATATGTATAATATATATATTAAAAGCAAAGGGACTTTCAGGTTACAGAGCACTCATGCTGAAATGGATAATGGATTTCAAGCTCTTAAAGACGATGAAGCATGTGCAATGTGGCTTTTCACGTCTTGGATACAAAACATAATTTCTTGAACCACGTGTTTTACAGAGGGTTAAAAATTAATTTAGGATGGCTATGTGATGAAATGCTGCTAAAGGCAGAAATATCACCAACCAATAAAAAGCAAAAGATCACACAACTGGCATGTTGCCTCATTAGCGATTATTGCTGAATCCATGAGAACGTTCTTTTGGCTTCTAGCGATAAGAGTCTTGTTTAGAGGTGTCAAAAAGACACTATCATTGATCAAAGAATATAAAAAGAGAAAAAGCTTGGAATCAGGTAAAGATCCACTGGTCTTGGCGGGATGATAATTGTAAAGTTTTCCACATCTTGCAGAAGTCGTCAGGAAATTCTTATGCCCTTCAACAAGTGTAGCTGGTGAGCGTCTTTCAGTGGTGCAGATCTCATTTACAGAAGAAAAGATAAGCAAACTCTCCCCTGAAAGGACTTCAGAAACTTTTGTTTGAACCATAATTTGAATTTATTAATTTCGAGCATTAATATATAACTTATTTTTCCCAAATTGGTAGAGGTTTGGAAAGAGGTTTATGGGTGCAAAAGAGTTGGGTCCAAGCGTCCTGCACTCTAGTAACGAGAAGGGTATATATATATATATATATATATATATATATATATATATATATATATATATCTATATATATAACTATATATATATATATATTATTATTATTATTATTATTTTACAAACACTTTATTCCCGCATAAGCGGGGTAGTGGTACGATGCAGCTTCCCTAATTCATATTTACCTTCATCTCTCACCCACCTCCTCCATTCCATTCTATCTCTCGCCAACACCCTACCTTCCTCCCACCCTCATCCCTCTCTCTTCCAACATATTTTCTTTATTCCATCCATCCACCTTCTTCTCGGTCTCCCCTTCCTCTCCTTCCTATCCCTTCCGCCTCCCAAACTCTACCACCCTCTGTTCCTCCATTCTCTCTAGATGTCCAAACCATCTTAACATTTCCCCTTCTCCACTCTTCTCACCAAACCATTCTTCCAATCACATCTCTCTTATCACCCTATTCCTAATCCTCTCTCTTTTACTAACCCCACATACCGCTCTCAGCCCCTTCATCTCAAACACTTCCAACTTCTTCCTGGACCTAGCATTCAACCCCCATGTTTCACACCCATATAGTACCACTGGAACACATTTTTTCAAACATACTTATCTTAAGTTTATGTGATAAATCCCCCCCTTTCCATAATTCCCTCAGACCACTCAAAGCTCTCATTCCTTCTCCTACTCTGTGATCTATCTCTTCCTTCATCCCTCCTTCCTTACCCAAATCCATCCCTAAATATCTGAAAACCTTTACTTCTTCTAATACTACACCTCCTACTCTCTCTAACCCCATCCCCTCATCTGTTTCCTCCTCCTCAAACACTAACACTTTACTCTTACCTGGATTTATCCTAAGACCCTTTTGTCCACACACTCTCTCAAACTCCTTCACCAAATACTACAGCCCTTCTGAATTCTTCGCCACTAAGGCAGTATCATCCACAAATAGTATCATGTTCACTTCCCATCTATCACCCCTATCCATCAATTCCACCCCTCCCCCCTCCCTCTGCAGACACTCTCCATAAATAAATTGAAAAGCCACGGTGACATTACACATCCCTGTCTCAACCCTCTCTCTACCCCAAACATCTCACTCTCCCCTCCTAATACTCTCACACACATTCTGCTATTCCTATAAAAGGCCCTAATACCTTTACCTAGTTTACCCCCTACTCCATATTCCTCCAGCACCTTCCATAATTCCCCCCTCTTCACTCTATCATATGCTTTCTCCAGATCTAAAAACACCCATACACTTTTCCTTTCTATACCTTTCTCCACAATCATCTTCATTGTAAATACTTGATCCACACACCCCCTTCCCACCCTAAATCCTCCTTGTTCTTCCCCCATTCTCTCCTCCGTTAAATCTCTCACCCTCTCAATTAGTATTCTCCCATACACTTTCCTTACTACACTCAAAAGACAAATACCTCTATAATTCCCACACTCCATCCTATCCCCTTTCCCTTTATACAGGGAACCAAACAACCATCCTCCCAATCCTGTGGAACCTCTCCCCTCCTCCAACATAAATTATATAACCTATACAGCCATTCCTCCACCCTCTGCCTCCCATCTGTAACATTTCCATACTCACACCATCTAGACCTGTGGACTTTCCTTTTTTTCCTTTAGCTAACGCCCTAATAATTTCTTCCATTTGTATTTCCATATCCATATCCTTACCTCTTGTAAATCCTCCTCATCTCTCCCATCCATTTCATTCAATAATCCTCTAAAATATTCCCCCCATCTTTTCCTCACCCTATCCTCCCCTCCTATCCATTCCCCTCCCTCCCTTAACCCTCTCCCCTAACCCCTCCATCTTCTTCCTTTTCTTATTCACTTCTTTCCAGAATATCTTGCTCCCTGATTCAAAATTTTCTGTCTTTCTACACCATTCATTATTTGCATTTCTCTTCGCCCTCTCCACTGCCCTCTTTGCTTCCACTCTAACCCTTCTATATTCCTCCCAGCTTTCCCTTCTCCTATTCCCCAACCATTTCACATAAACCTCTTTTTTCTTTTTCACCAACTCTTTCACCTCCTCACTCCACCATTCACTTCCTTTCCTTCTACTTGCTCCCACCTTTTTTACTCCACATATCCTTCTGGCCTCTTCACAAATTGTCTCTTTAAATCTCATCCACTCCTCCTCCACTTCCCTAATTTCCGTCCCTCTCACGTCCCTCCACCTATCCTCCATACACCTCTCCTTAACTCCCTCTTACACATTGCCTCATCTAATTTTTCCACCTTTATGACTTCTATTCTCCTCTTTTTTTCTCTTTCCCTAACCGTTACCTCTCCCCCTACCCTTAACCTAGCAACCACCAAATAGTGATCAGATAACCCCTTACCTGCCCCTCTGAATACATTTACATCTAGTAATCTGCCCCTAATCCAATATCGCCCTCCCCCCCGTTATCTCACTCTTCCATGTATACTTATGATTTTCACTTTTCTTGAACCAAGTATTCCCAACTATCATTCTTCTATCAACACACAATTCTAACAGACTTTCTCCATT
>JABUQX010070930.1:17500-18803 GCA_015478945.1 Trachelipus rathkii
TTCGCGCAAATCGAGGTTTAACACGGGCGACGCCTGAGACGTTTTATACGTGCATAGAAGTGCGCAAACGGGCTCTGGAAACGATGCATATGCGCCTTGTGTGCCCGCCCGGGCTGCAGTCGGGCTTCGGGAAACGCAAGCTTTAAAAAAGCCGCCATATTCATATTGTTGACATTTTGCTCGAGAAGTTCTGATTTTTTTTTTGTGGCAAATTAAATAATTAATAATAATAGATTTACGAGTGAAAATTCCTGTAAAAACAAAAACTTTAAATTGTTACATGAAACACTGTGAGGTGCATTATAATACTCAAAATATTAACTTTCCATGTGTGAAAATTATGTAACAGATTTACAGCAACTATTATCGGACAAACTTTAATAGTGAAAGTGTAGCGCAATTGGTTGTTCAGAAAAATTTTGCAGTTATAGAATGCTATCTCTAAATTTAAAATCTCATTTTCAAAATAACGGTAGTAAGAATGCCATTTGAAACTGCCAAAACCTTCAGAAATGAAATACCTATTCAAGACATCTGACTCAGAAGCATACATAGGAGCTTTGGAAAAGCTGTTGACCACAATAGTAATGTATCACAAGCTGTGAATGAAATTGAAATGGGTATGAATTTTGTTCAGAAAATATTTTTGTATAGGCTACTGTGAAGATTTTATGAACTTAGACATTACAATAGAAACCTAAAAAAAAAATTAACTTTTTTTTATTTATTTTAAACTCCAAGGTAGGTTTCTTTTGCCTTAATCTACAATTTAAAAATATAACCTAATTGTGGATTAATTTAACGCAAGTCCAAAGTAGCAAAGACTGTATTAACAACTACAAATATTTAATTGTAAAAAAATAGTGGTTCAATAAATTATTTTTTTTTCCTTTTTATAGTTTGTGGTACACTTTATAGCTATATTTTTAAGAAAAATTTTAAAAATAATGCTGCTGAAAATTTTGTATTGGCCATTTTTCTCATTTTTATAGAGATAACATTATCAATATTTTTTAAAGATTTTTTACATAGATTACATTATATTTTTTCTGTAATTGGGGGGGAGTGAAATAATTTATTATGAATTATCAATGATTCGATTGTAGATGGTTAATTCAATGTAGAGAATGATAGTAAATAAAAATAATTTGTTAATATTTGATACAAATAAAAAGTAAATTAATAAAGTATATGAAATTATATTATTATATATATATATATATATATATTATATATATATATATATATATATATATATATATATTATATATATATATATATATATTATATATATATATATATA
>JABUQX010070931.1:10000-15829 GCA_015478945.1 Trachelipus rathkii
GAAAATTGATAAGAGAGGAATGAACGTATTAGAGAGTGGTTTGGTGTGAAGAAAGGGGTAAATTGAGAGAAAATAATGAAGTATGTTGAATGGTTTGGTCATGTGGAAAGGATGAGTGATAGTCGGTTGGTTAAGCGGATGTTAAGTGGTGAGTGTGTTGGGAACCGACGGCTGGGAGACCGAAGAGAAAGTGGATTGAGTCAGTAACGAATGTCTGAAGGAGAAGAAATGTGAGTTTTGGCAGAGGCGAGAGTACGGGGCATGATAGGAGAGAATGGGGGGTTTTGTATGGGAAATTGGTTGTTTTTGTACTGGGCAGGGGAATGAACCTTTACATTGGACGATTTACCATAGTGAGGGTTCGTCGCGGTCCATGATGCCCTAGGGTGGATTTTCTGTCTGTGACGAGCCTTCACTTTATATGGGTAAAGAGGGGCGGTAAGGCTGGGCTTTTTTCGACTTTTGTCATGTTCTCCTACTGCTTTTTCTTTTCCGATGCTTTTTACGCACCTTACCACCTCTTGGGGCAAAGAGGAAAGTGAAGAAAGAAAGAAAGAAAGAATATATATATTATATATATATATATATATAATATATATATATATTATATATATATAATATATATATATATATTTATTTATATATAATATATATTAATATATTTTATATATACTATATATATATTTATATATATATATATTATATACGCGTATTATATTATATTATATATATAATATATATATATAAATATTTATATATATATTATTATTAATATATTATATAATTATTTATATATATATATATATATATATATATATATATATATATATATATATATAATAATATATCTATTTATATATATAATATATATATATATATATTTAAAGCATGAGTTTTGGATGTGAGAACGAAGGTATTCCTGCACTCAAAGCCCACATAAAACAATAACAACAGAGTCAAGACAGGTTTTAGTTCAAGAAAAAAAATGGAATGTACGACTCCATGGTAAGAGAATACCTCGGTAATGTGTATTGCATACTCAGAGGGCCAATTCCGGGCGAAGAAGTAATCATTACCAGATAAATGAAAGACGTTAGATCGTAGATTCGATAAGTTAGCAGCACCGAAATGCCAAAATAGTTACTTAAGATAGAACAAAATGCAGCGAAATGGTGATCAGACAGAAACTCAGAGGTGTTAAAGTGACAGAACAAGGGGAGGGATTAAAAAGTCTTGCATGTTTAGTTCGTCTCAACGACGATCACGGTACAGGTTGATTTGTACAGATATCTTGAGAACAAGATGAAAGTCATTGCCAGTGACGAACAATAAAATAACTAAAAATGATCATTGCAAAAACAGGAGAAGACGAGGGGATGTGCTCTACTCTTGAAGGTTAAATAGTCGATATATATATATATATATATATATTATATATACTATATATATATTATATAGCGTTAGTATATATATAATTATATATATATATATATAATATATATATATATAATATATTATATTGATATTATATATATATATATATATATATATATATATATATATATATATATATATTATATATATATATATATATATATATATATATATATATATTATATATATATAACACTCTCCCCCAGTCCAGATACTGCCATTCATTAAACCCTTCACACTCAGTTACCCAAAACATCCATTAACAACGGGTCTCCCAAGTGCAAATTGCCGGATATACTCTAAGTCAAAAAAGTAGCACTACACGAGGGAGTGCTACGAGATTAATACGCTTTTTAATTATTGAATATAATATAAACTCATATACTCCTCTGCTCCCCACTGTCGAAGATTTTCTCTCTAACATTTGACGAAAAAGAACATCTCTGCTAGACTGTTCGGCTAAGCGAATTAGAATAGTATTTGACGCATTCATTCTGAAGGACTCTGGGTCGTCTGGCGTAGTGAACAATATTCGGAGGAGACGTTTCTCATATGATATGAGAGGGGAAACAGTGTATATATTATATATTATATATATATATAATTATTTATATATATTTATAATATTATATATATTTTATTATATATATATATAATATTATTATATTATATATTTATATATATTATATATTAGTGTGAGGTTCGATAAGGAAGAAAAACTATTAAGATTTTGAGGAAAGTTTATTTAGAAGAAAAGTTTTAACTATAATATATGTAGAACATGAAAAGCAGTGTATTTAAAAAAAAAAAAATTTTTTTTTAATGTTTTATATATATATATTTAAGACGCATGCCTTGTCGTGGTACTTTTTAGATCGTGCAACCATTTTTTAATGGTTTGCGATTTATATTAATTTTTTTTTTTAAACTATGGAACAAGGGTAATACGACGCGATGGAGGAGTCGAGGTTTCTAGTTCAGGCTTTCGGGGAACGACAGGGTAGGCTATTTCCCACTTGGGGAGGGTTCCGGAACCCCGTTTTGGTATTTGGTGTCGCGGGGGTTCTCGCCTCCTAGGGGTATGGAAACGTACCCCTCTGTTCCCCGTCGGTCGAGTCATATCTTGCCGTGTAAAATACTTTAATAGTATAAACAGGTATTTTAAGCACGCATAGTAGGGGGCTCGAGCGACGGGACAGAGGGGGGACGGTTTCCATCCGGAGGGGGGGCGGAGGAACCCCACGCGACACCCAAATACCAAAGGCGGGGGTTCCGGAACCTCCTCGGAGGGGGGAATGTCTCTGTCGTTGCCCGGAGGCGAGAGACTCCGATCCTGCCTCGGTGCGGTTACTTGGGGTTCCCATTAGTTTAAATAAATAAAAAATAAATATAACTCGCAACATTAAAAATGTTTCAGATTAAATAAGTAACGACAAATGAGTCTTGAATATATATAAATATAAAAAAAAAAAAAAATTAAAATACATTGCTTTTCCATGTTTACATATATATAGTAAAACTTTTCTTCTAAATAAACTTTTCTCTAAAGTCTATAGTTTTTTCTTCCTTTATGGTAACCTTCACTATATATATATATATATATTATATTATATTATATATATTATATATTATATATATGATATATATATATATATATATATATATATATATTATATAATATATATATTTATATATATTTATATTATATATATATATACTTTATGATTTCGCCAACCACAATAAAAAAAGAGTAGATGTAAAGTTGGTATTGCGTATTCTATTATGCAGCAAGAACTGCCTTTAAGGCTTTTTTTTTTCTATTTAAAATTCAATTTAATTTATTTTATTTTTATTGTTTCGAAAAGTTTAAAAGTTAAAAATATTAAATTTCACATGGAATTTGAAAAAACATTTTAAATAAATATAATGTAATGAAATTATTTTCCTAATATTCGTAATATCAGTGTTACTAGTAATATGTTTAAAATTGAAATTATGTATGAAAATAAATTAACAATATTGTTTGGCAAGTACGTTCAATGTTTGTGTTGAGCTGTTTCTTGGTTAAATATTTTTTTTTTAAAAGAGCATAATCCATATTAAATACTAAACATCTGAACGGGAAAGGAAATACATTGCTGAATGCTGTAAAATTTTATCGGGGGAAAAAAAAAAAAAATATCAAAACTACAATAGCTACAGGGAAAAGGAATACACATTTTTTGAATTCTGGTAAAATTTTAGATTTTGAAAATGTAAAAAAAAAAAAAAAAAAAAAGTTATTGTTAATATTATAAGTTATATGAGTAGAAGGCTATTTAGAGACCTTATACGTTACTCCGTTAAAATAATGACTTTATATTAAATTTTTTTTTTTTAACTAAAGAATCCCAAGGGAATACGACCGATTGGCAGGAGCGGGGTTCTCGGCTTCAACGGGACTACGGGGTAGGACTAATTCCCCATACCGGGGAGGGCTGAACCCCCGCTCTTTTGGTATTTGGGTGTCGCAGGGGTTCTCCGCCCTCCTACGGGGTATCGGAAACGTTCCCCTGTGTTTCCCGTCCGTGAGGCCCCCTACATTGGTGTATAATAATATATTATTCTATTTTTTTTTTTCTTTTTTTTTTTCCTCTTATTTTTTTTTTTTTTTTTTTTTTTTTTTTTTTTTTACATTTTGCACTAAAATGTTGCAGGATTAAACATGTTATTCCTTTTCCTGTAGCTATTGTAGTTTTTGAGATATGGATTTCTGTTCTTCTGATTTACATCATTATAATTATATTTATGATTTGCTAAAAATTAATAATTATTTTGATTTTATTATTATTATTAATTAGTTGTGATTATTATTATAACTTTATTAGAAAAAGCAGTAAAAGAAATCTATAAAATGTATTAATGATAAATGCAAATGTAATCTGGATAAATTAAATATGCGCGTTTCACATTTCATCCATAATATAATGGTCTATTTTTTTCCTTTTTCGCGAACATATAAGTGTATTTGAGAGGATTTTAAAGATATTATATTGCGAGATTTTAACTTTTTCTTTCTGTTTTCAACAATATTATGATATTACTACCAACCTTACAAATTTATGGTTGCGAAACTCAAAGATATATATATATTATTTATGTATATATATATATATTTTATAGTATATATATATATATATATATATAATATTTATATTATATATATATATATTTATTAATATATTAATTATATATATATATAATAAATTATTATATAATATAATATATGTCATATATATATATTATATATAATAATATATATTTCTACATATATATTATATATTTATATCATATTATATATATATATTCTATTATAATATGTTTATAATATTATTATATATATATATATTATATAAATTATATATATATATATTTAATATATACTATAATATTATATACTATATTTATATATATGTATTATAATATATATATATATATTATATATATATAATATATATATATATATATATATATATAATAAGGGTGATTTCATGAAGGGTGTTATAAATAATGAAATTTGTGATAGAATGGAGTTATTTGGAATACAATCTTCTATGACATTTAAGCAATCTGGACACCTAAATGAGTGTACATGCGTTTTAAACTAATGCAGGATGCCTATCTAGCAAATTGGTTGGCAGGTAAAAATGAGATAGACATTACATGTGTGGTGTGTTATATATAATGGTCAAAGTAACAAATTAATATAATAATACATAATGATACAAATTAATTAATACTATACCTATATATATTACTATAATATATAAATAATGAATAATAATAATAATATGATAATATAATATAATAATAAAATATAATAATATTAATACATATAATAATAATGAATAATTAATAATAATAAGTATAATAATTATTATTAATTATTTTTTTATTTATTATTATTATTATTATTATTATTTATTATTATTATTTATTATTATTATTTTATTATTAGTTATTATTATTATTAATTATTATTATTATTTGGTATCATTTGTATTTATTATATTAATTTGTTACTTTGAACATTTAATATAACATACACACATAGTATGTGTTTTAATTGGTTACTGCACTTTTGCGTTGTAGGCTCTTGCATTAGGTTTAAAGGCTGTAACTATATTAGGTGTTCCAGATTGGTTAAATGTTCATAGAAGGATTGTATTCCAATATCGCATCATCTATCACAATTTCATTTTTTATACACCGTTATGTTTCACCTGTATTATATATATTATTATATATATATATATATATTATATATATATATTATATATATATATATATTATTATATATTATATATACTTATTATATTTATTATATATAATATATTTATATAGTATATATATATA
>JABUQX010070932.1:0-12048 GCA_015478945.1 Trachelipus rathkii
TTTAAATCATTAGTTCAATGCTGAAGGGAAAACCATTTACTATTATCGTTTTTTTAAACTTATTTTCTTTCTATTATCATTTCCTTTTTTTTTTTTTTTTTTTTCCTTAAGATCAAAATATTTATCCCTCCAAAAAATCCCATTTATATCTATTATAATCCTGGTTATATCTTTTTATATATCTTTCCCCCCATACAATGAAAAAAATGGGAGAAAATAACAAAAAATTAAAGAAAGAATATTTTTTATTGATTTTAATTTTAGATAAAAATATATTATTATTATTAGATTTTTATTTTCAAAAGATCTTCTAATAGTTTGTGGTAGTGGCATCCTGTGCTATAATTATCTCAACTACAGAAATAAAATGATTTTTCAATTTCACTTTTAATTTCAAAAGTTTAAATTTAATATATATATATATATATATATATATTATATAGGTTACTATATATATATATATCTATATTTCTCGATATATAGAAAGATATAGTTATATATATATATATATATATATATATATATAAAAGTATATATATATATATATATAGATAATATAGTATATATATATATGTTGTTATATGTTATATATATATATATATATATATATATATATATATACCTTCTCGCCAACTGGCCACCCTGTCTTCAGAAAGGCCACACTGCATTCAGATACCCCGCCGCCGTTGCCGGTCTCCTTCACAGATCGTCCAGGGCAGATATTCCCCAAATCACTCTTAGTTGAAGGTTAGAGTGACGGTCTGGTAAGAAATGTGATATAGTTTCAGGGACCTGGTTGCAATTTGTGCAGATATTCGAGGTGGTTTGATTAAGGTTGAATCCATATTTATAGTGATGCAAATTTTTGTGATGGTCGCATCTTAGTTCTGGCAAAATACCTGAATAGATCTTGGGAGAGAGTTAAATTCAGGTGTTATTCCTGGTGGATGTTCATTTTAATATATCGTTTTGAGGTCTGTTTCTTAAATAGTTTTCGGTTAGGATTGTGTGAATTTGTTTGGTGTATGAGATGTTGTTTCTTGGTGGTGGGATGTTATTCAGAATTTGTTTGTAGATTAATGATTTAGAGGATGAAAGTTGTTTTAGCCTGTGATAGATAGGGTCAGAGAGGGTGATATGACACGGGTGTTGAGGTGTTTGTGTTTTGGTTAAGAATTGAGTGTATACCATTTCTAAGTGTTTGTTTATAGGCAGTATTTTTCTTTCATTATGTAGATGTAGTTGCGGAGTTGTAGATGTGAATCCTTTTATAATTCTAAGACCTTGTTTTGGGTTATTTTTAGTTTTCTTATATTTTCCTTGGTCAGCAATGGGTGTCATGTTATCGAGGTGCAATTTATTGTTGAATGAATGAATTGTTTTTATATGGTGGTGGATATCTGTTTGCTATTTGTAATGTGATTGATGGCTGTGTATTGTTCTTAGCATGTTTAGTTTCCTGTTTACTGATGTTATGTTATCTATGTGTTTTGTGAAAGTCAGATGTGTGTCAACCGTTACGCCCATAATTTTAGGAGCTTTGTTTAGTGTTATAGATGTGTTGTTTATGAAGATTTGGGAGTGGGTGGCACCGAGTTGATGGTCTGAGGTGATTTGAGTGACAGATGATTTATTTGGTAAAGTGAATATACTATTGTAATTTGTCGGTCATCCATGTTTGAATTTGGTTGATGTAATGTTGGGTCAAATTTGCAGCTGTGCTTGGGTTCTGGAGTGTAGTGTCAATGGTGGTGTCATCTGCGTAGGTTGTAATATTTGTGTAGTCTGTTTGTGGTTGTGGAAGATTGGCTGTGAATAAATTTAAAAGGGTGGGGGATAAGATTGCTTTTTGAGATACGCCGTTTTTTAAAGTTTACTGCACGGGGTTTTTGTTGTTTGTCTGCATTTTAGCTGTTCTCCCTGATAGGAAGCTAGATATCCATTTATTTAAATTAATGGGGATGTTTGATTTTATTATTTTATGGATTAAGTTGTGTTTGGGAATTGTGTCAATAACTTTGTAGGTGTCTATTGCTATAAGTATTGTTTTGTGTGTGGGTTTAAGTTTTAAGCCGTATATTATTGGCTGAATGATGTTCTTGAGGGCTGTTATGGCTGAGTGGTTTTGTTGAAAACCGCGTTGAAACTTTTCTTTAAGATATGTGGTGTTATTTTGTTCAAAATGAGTTTTTCTAAAAGCTTACATAGTGTAGAAAGTAGTGAGATTGGACGGTGGGAGGAGAAGTTTGAAGGGGTCTTTTCCAGGTTTCAACTTTGATATAATAATTCCTCTTTTCTTGATGGAGGGGATAGAATTTAAATTGATGGAGCTATTGTACATTAGGGTGGAACGAAAAAAGTGATATATTTTTTTCCTAAACGTAATAGTGGGAAAAGTGCTTGATAAGTATGCTTTACCCCAAAATTTGGAGATATGCAATAATTACCGGTGCCCCAAGAGGTTTGATTGTAGTGGTTTTTTGAAAATATGCAACAATTTTTTAATACCATGACAGGAATTATAGTTGCCATTGGGGGATACTAATATTTAATGTAATAGTACGTAAAATGTACGTTTTAGTGCATACATGTAACCACGAAAATTTGGTCAATTTAGATAAACTTGTTCTGTTGCTCCAACAATTTCTATTTATAATTCTTTAATATTTTCATAATGCACGAAACGCGTTTAACTCCCCCACCACTGTTTCGTGCCTTTCTGATACGCATGCATAACTAATTGCTAGCTTGTTTCATTTCTCATTTGTCATCATTTTGAGTCGAGCTTTAGTATCGGTAGCACGTGTTTTATTGTTTAATTATTTATTTGATTTATGTTAATCTTATAATACCATCGTTTGAATCTTCACGGCCTAAAATATGACGCCTACGCCGTCAACTTCATCAGTTTTAAAGACCAGAAAATTTGAGTTGTATTGTTTTTTGGTGCCCCAAGACGGCTAAAAGACAGTGTTTTACCTACTTATGAAGATATAATGAAGTTTTTCTTGTGGTTAAGACTCACCTCTGAAATTAAAACACTGGGTGAAATAGGTGAGATCATTTCTTTAAAGCTGACCGAGTTATGGAATAGAGCTTTTATTCCTATAATATCGCATTATCGGATTATGAAATTATTTAGAGACTAATATGGGAAGTACAGAAATCTTTTAAAACCATGAAAGGGCTCGAAAAAATGAACAAATTAAAATTCTATTTATTCCAAGAAAATGACAAAAAAAAAAGTGATCTGATATTGCAGCCTGTAAATGCAAAGATTTTTCTACATGCAATTGTGAAAAATTCCGAAAAGTGCCTAAAAAATTGCAGATGTGAACATCCACATCACTGCAATTTTCAATAGCCAGTGTAGATACTTCTCCATCTCCATCTCCATCTTCTTTATTTCCCAAACTATCGTCCGCTTAATTTATTTGTTGAATCAGTTTCTTTATACTCTAATATATCTTAACATTTCCTTCTCCTTTTTTCCTGGTAGCCACAATATCAACGGGAACTCAGTTCGATGGTCAATAAGAAACAATTGCTCTTCTTAGGCACTTTTCGGAATTTTTCACAATTGCATGTAGAAAATCTTTGCATTTGCAGACTGCAATATCAGATCACTTTTTTTTGGCATTTTCTTTGGAATAAATATACTTTAATTTGTACTTGTCATTTTTTTCGCCCTACTTGCTATTGTTTTAAAAGATTTCTGCATTTCTCATAATCTAAATAATTTCATAATCCGATTATGAAATACTATAGTAATAAAAGCTTTATTCCATAACTCGGTCAGCTGTAAAGAAATGATCTCACCTATTTCAACCAGTGTTTTAATTAAAGAGGCATGTCTTAGCCACAAGAAAAACTTCATTATGTCTTCATAAGTAGGTAAACAGTGTCTTTTAGCCGTCTTGGGCACCAAAACAATACAACCCGCTTTTCTACTCTTTTTTTAAACTTGATGAAGTTGACTGCGTAGACGTCATTTTTTAGGCCGTAAAGATTCAGACGATGGTATTATAAGATTATAAACAAACAAACAATTAAACAATAAACACGTACTACCGATACTAACGCTCGATTCACAATGATGACAAATGAGAAATGAAACAAGCTAGCAATTAGTTATGCATGCGAATCAGAAAGCCACGAAACAGTGGTGGGGAGTTAAAAGTGTTTCGTGCATTATGAAAATATTAAAGAATTATAAATGGAAATTGTTGGAGCAACAGAACAAGTTTATCTAGATTGACCAAATTTTTGTGGTTACATGTATGCACTAAAACGTACATTTTACGTACTATTACATTAAATATTAGTGCCCCCAATGGCAACTATAATTCCTGTCATGGTATTAGAAAATTGTTACATATTCAAAAAACCATTACAATCAAACCTCTTGGGGCACCGGTAATAATTGTCGTACATCTCCCAAATTTTAAGTGTAAAGCATACATATCAAAAGGCAACTTTTCCGCACTATCACGTTTAGGAAAAAAATATATCAGTTTTTTCGTTCCACCCTATTGTACATATATGAGCTATTTGGGTTCCCTTGGTGTTTGAGATGTATGTTTGAGATGTTGTCAGAGCCAGTTGCTGGTGAGTTTTTAAGGGACTGTATGGTGGTTTCTAAATCACTTGTGGTTATTTCTATTGTTTGGTCGTGGTGGCATTTTATTTTCTTGAGGGCTTTGATTATTTTCCTATTTTGTGGGTGTGTGGGTTTGCTACTTTGTTTTGCGAGGATGTTTCCGTGTTGTTTTGTTGTTTGTGGGTTTTGTGAGTTTCAATTTTTGATTGATTCATGACTTCACGTTTGGTAGTTGTTTGCGTTGTTCAGTACTTTTATTGTGTTCCATATTCTGTCGTTGTTCGCGTTTTGTAGTCTTTTTTGTAAGGAAAGTTTGAATGTTATTCAAGGAGTGTGTTTTAGTTAAGTTAGTGATTTGAGTGATTAGAGTATTGATTTGTGTTCGAGTTTGTTGTGTTTGTTGTGCAGTTTTTCTAGGTGTGTTACTTTGTTTAATTAAGTTTTCGATTTCAGGTGTTAATATTGGGTTATATTTTTGAGGTACCCTGGGGAATATTTTGGTTTGTGGCTTTTGAATTATTTACGTGAAGTTTTTAATAGCTTCATTTAGCATAGAGATCTTAGTAATGTTTAAAGGAAGTGTGTTGTTTTGTGTAAGATCAGTGAATTTTTTCCAGCCAGCCTTTCTGTGGTTTGTATATGTTTTCATGAATGGGTGATTTATTTTGTTAGAGTTTTGATATTTTATGATAACGGAGGGGTGGTCATAGCTTAGTTCAGCTTGCATTGACCAATATAGTTTAGCGTGCAGACTTGGAAAGCATAATGTTAGGTCTGGGGATCTGTATGATTGGTTAATTTGTGGTAGAATTCTTGTATGTCATTTTATGTTGTTAAGAATGCTTAGATGATCTATGTTTGATATAAAGTGTGTTCCTCTAAGGTATTCTTCTTTGGCGCTGTATACCATGTCGGATGGTGGGCGTTGAAGTCACCTCCCATTATGAAATTTGGGATGTTTGTGATGTGGGTGAGTTTTGGCGTGTATTTGCTGGGGCAGTGTGATGAGGTGTTGTGGGGAATCTATAAGTTTATTAAATTGCGTAGCTTTTTTGTTAATCATTATAGTGAAATATTGTAATTTGGTGGTATTGTTACTCAGGACAGAGATGCTGTTGTATGTAAGATGGTGTTTGTGTACGAACGTTTCGTATGAGGGTTAATAGTGTGTGATTTGGGGATAAGTATATATATATATATATAGTATAGTATATATATATATATATATATATATATATATATATATATATATATATATATATATATATATATAATATTCTTTACACCCTTATAAAGTGCAGGTAACTGGAGTAGTTTGAAGTAGTTCTGAAGGCATCTCAGGACACCTTAGCGTTTTAGAAGCTCGGAAATTATTCTGTGCCATATATGTATATAGTTATATATATATTATTATTATATATATATATATATAGATATATATATGTTGTTGTTACATATATATATATATATATATATAAGTTATATATATATATATATAGTTATTATGCTATATGTATATATATATATTATTAAGAGTATATAGAAGTTATATATATAGTTATATAGTTATATATATATAGTTACTATTATATATATATATATATATATACGGTATATATATATATATATATATATATATATATATATATAATATATGGTTATAGTTATATTATATATATATATATATATTATTATTATTACATACATATTACATATACAAAGAGTTAGCATACATATATGCTGTTGTTGGTTATTGGTTGGTATTATTATTGTTGGTTATTATATATTGGCTATTATTATTATTGTTACAACAAGTTGTTATTAATTTGTTACTACTGCTTCAAACACTATTACTATAGTTATTATTGTTAGTAACAATATGGCTATGCTAAATATGTACACATATTATTTATAAGTATACACCCTAAATTCTCATACATATGACGTACATATGCACATTACTCAATCATTACAGGCATATTAGTATAGCATATATATATTTCATAGGTCATGTTATTTTCCCATTATTATTATTGTTATATATATGTTATTACTGGCTTATTACACATGGTTATTACACCATTACCTGCTTGCTATAAAAAGTGCAGTAGGTATACAACTATATATTATACATACAAATACATATTACATATACGTACATATAGCATATACACATACAGCTGAGAAAGAAAGATTTGATAGCGAGCACATATGTACATATATCACATATAGTATATGTTATTTCGTACACTTCAATTACAGGTTAATGTTATTATTGGTTTATTATTATTATTATGTTATTGGTTATATTACATATATATTGTTGCTATCTATATTATTACATATATGCCATATTACATATTATTATATTATTATTATTATTATTATTAAGTTAGCATATTACTACTGGTTATTACTACTACTACTGGTTGCTAAGCTATTACATATCTGATATAAAGAATATAGCTGCACAGCATATGCATATATTACATACATATTGATATGCAGCATATATAGCAGATATATATATATATATATATATATAGCATATATATATATATATATATATATATATATATATATATATATATATATATAAATATATATATATGAAAAAAGTAGCTAAAAGTGGCTAAATTCTAACATTTTCATCGACATTATTATTTATGTAAAGAGAAGCTAAAATTGGCTAAACCCTAACATTTTTAGCTACTTTTTTTGTATATATGTAAAGAAAACATGTATCTACAACCAAAAATATTTTTGGAATTTACCAAAAAAAAAAAAATAATAAAACATATATTAAAGGCGTTTAAGATTAGGAGTCTTGTTTCTGCTGTAGCTCAGTAGTTATATCCCTTGTAGCAGTAGTTAACTGCTTGTTCGAGCAGTTTGGATGCGTGTACCAGTAGGAGTTTGGCTTATGTATTTTATTTCCCAACGACTTATGCAGAGTCGGTTGTAGTCGAGTAATCGAAACAATAATTAAAGGTCCTATCAATGTCCTGCATTGACGATAGATAATAATAAATTATGATAATAAGTAAATGCTGTACAATTCAGTCACAATACTCAAAAAAAAAAAATAATAGAATTTATTTAATAATATTTTCAGATAATTATAATGATAAATTATAACTAGTATTCTTCGGCGAAGTAATTAAGAACATTATATAAAAGAAGTAAATAAAGGAGGAAGAGGAAGAGGAGAAAAAGATAGAGAAGAAGAAGAAGAAGAAGAAGAAGAAGAAGAAGAAGAAGAAGAAGAATAATAATAATAATAATAATAATAATAATAATAATAATAATAATAATAATAATAATAATAATAATAATAATAATAATAATAATAATAATAATAATAATAATAATATAATTCATGTAAATTAATAATTTTCTATCTACCAAATTTATATTCGTTTAGTTGCTTATAATTTTTAGTTTATTTTATTATATTTATTATTGTATTATTTATTATTATTATTATTAATTTTTTATTATTTATATATTATTATTTTATTATTTTTTTATAATTATTTTTCTATTATTACTTTATTATTATTGAGCTTAGTTAAATAACTAACTCACAATCCTTTTAAAGTGGAAATTTTAAATTTATCTTATTTATTTAATTATTATGGTTACTTATTATTATTATTATATTATGTAATTTATATTTATATTATATATTACTTATATTTATTATTTAGTATATTATTTTAATATAATAATATAATTATTATTAGTCCATTTTGATATAGAATTTATATAAAATATATAGTCATTCTTGGTGAGGATCTTATTTTAATAGCGCAGTTTATTTATTTAGGTCGATCAATTAATATATCTTACTGAAACTTTGTGGAAAAATTTTATAATTGTTGTCGAACTCTATTTAGGCTGATCATTTTGTCTCACGAGTTATTTCAACTTGCTGTTTTGATTATTATTAAGTTCTGAGGAAATGAACTGGGCTGCAAATGGCGCAACTTTTACCGAACCTCCTTTTTTTATTTATTGACTTGAAATGAGGAATAAATGAGGTCAAGTTTGGGGGGAGGTAGATTTTTGTTTGACTGTTTTAGGGGAAATTTACAAGAGTCGAGTTTAGCGAGATCTTATTTCTCAGCTTTTGAGGAGGAGTATATGCCGAAATTTCTGAGTTTTAATTTAATCAAACTTTATAATAGGTTATTTTTATTGTTAATCTTATTTCTTAATTTATTATTTTTACTTCATACTATATTTTTTAGTTTGATTATTTTCTTTCTAATAATTTATTATTTATATTGGGTTCTTATAAGTTTATTTATAACCGTATTATAAGCTAATCATACTGGGATATTTATGTAATTAATAATAATATTTTATAGTCTTTACTATACTAATTATCTATAACTATCAAGTGATGAAGTCTATTTGTTATGATTTTTCGTGGGTAGTATTTTATTATTTTATTTGAATTTAAATTTATATTTATTTTACCTTTTATTATTATTATTTAACTTTTTGGCTACTTATTTATATTTATTTTAACTTTTATTTTTATGTTTATATATATTCTTTTTTTGATGGGAATATACTTTCGCCAAAAATAGGCTTTTTATACGGGTAAAAATTGGGTGGGGGACATTTGGGGAAAATAGTCGTTTTAATTTTAGTATTTGCTGATAGTCAGAGTGACATGAGTGAGGGGATATATCCCTCTGATATATCTATTATTATAATCTTATATATATATTCTGATTATTTTATTCTTATATATTATAATATATATATTATATATTATATTATATTTATTATATATATATTATTATATATTTTTTTATGTTTTTTCTGTGGCCACCTTCCTATAAGATATGGAAAATTGGGAGTTTTTAATGATTATATATTTTTATTATATTGTATTATTTTTTATATATATTATATATTTTTATTTATTTTATATAGCAAAATCGACCTCAAACATCGATTAGTGTATTGCGAGTCTATTATAGAGCAAATTTTTGATATTTGTTCTGTTGATAATATTTTTATGTATTTTGATAATTTATTAATAATAATAAATAATTATTAGGCAAGTACTATTAAAGAGTTTTATTTCAGCTCGTATCTTAGGATAGTGATTAGGTTCCATATTAATATTATGGTAGGAGTATAATATGCTCGATGGAGTGAGACATTGTGAGAGTGTGTTGTAGTATTGAATAGTTTGCTCTTAATTCTATTTATCTTCTCTCTTACCTATTTTTTTTATCTATCTATATTCTGTCTATATAAATTTCTATGGCATCATAGCTATAGAATTCGAGTTCTCGATTAAGAAAAATAGAAAATTAAATAAATATAATTGTAAAAATAGTATTTCACAATCGTACTAATTAGTAGAGTCGCGTGATTATAGCCCTCCGTTATCGTGTGCTAACATGTCATATGTGACTTATATAGCTATATATATACTTATATAGCCGTTAGTATATTTGACTTTTAGCTATATCATTTTATAGTATATTAGGCATGCAGTTATATAGGTGGTTTTAACAGCTTGCGTAAATAAAATAACAAATGTATGAACGGGGCTAGGGAGTGTGCATAGTTGAACTTACTGCTAATTTTTTAAGCAAACTAGTGATTTCGATGTTTTTAGAACTACTAGAATTAGGCATAGCTATCTATAGCTGATAACACTCGACATTTGCTTATTAGAATTTTACTTAATTTTTTTGTTTCCGCCTATATCACTACATTTACGGTGATTTGCTTTAGTTTTTTTATTTTTTTGGGGCAAATTATTGAATGTCTCAATTGCGTGCGGTTGGGTTGTGAGCCGGAGCTAGACTGGGTGCTGTGGGGTACGGGCGCGGCTTTCGGGGGCATGGCCAACTTCCAGCTAAATATGCCAGAAGGAGAGTTGGAGCTAAAATTTGGCAGGTAGATTAATTATTCGGTTTAGGGCGCGATTGCCGTTCACGTCCTTTGTTGTGTGTGGTTTTTTCTTTTTCTTGTGGATATATATAGTTTATTCCTGTAGAGGAAGGCGCCGAAAGTGTGTTTTTATATAGGCATAGGTTTTGAAAATTGGGCGTAAGGATTTGGGTGGCTCGAACGAATGTGAGAGATTTTATTTAAAAACACATTTAGAGAAATATCATTTAATAATGATTTTAGCCAGTTATAATTTAAATTACTTAATCTATTCACATAATAATTTGTGGTGGGACATTATGTCGTTTTGGGTTTTGATGTGCACATGTTGGCTTTCGGTCTGGTTTCGCCGTTATTCCATTTTAGGAAGACGAGGTAGCCGATTTTATTTTATAGAGAATAGGAAAGGAATATTTCTTATTAGGAGGAAGAGTGGTGATTCCTACGGTTAATAGTAGGTGAGTCCTGTGTTAAGGGATCAGGGAAAGGGTTAAGATCTACAAAGATCTTAGAGTTAGACGAGCACAGTGGTTGGGGGTGAATGTTTCCAAGTATAACAATGGGGAGTTGCTTTAAGTAGATAATGGCCTAATATCGACTTTGGAGGACTGGATGATGAGCATAAGTAGGTGGGTGGACAGATGATTTTTTTGTTGGCTGGAAGTTGCATGAGTCTTTTGAAGAGGGATTGGAGATGGGAAGATTTATAAATGAGTTATTATGACATTTATTTGTTATCCCTTTCTTGAGTATGATTAATATGAGAGTGTGATTTAGTATTAATTGTTGTAGTGGTGGTTTAGAAATTAATAGTTTTTGCGTATTTAAGTTTAGTGTTGATATTATATATTGAAATCACTATGAAGCAGTAAATTAATTTTAGGTGTTGTTTTATTTTATGATTAGTTTGACAGTATGTTTATGGAATAAATCTTTTTCTATCATATAGCTAACTTTTATAAAATTCTGCATATATGCAGAATTTTATAAAAGTTATATGACAGAAAAAGAGGGATTCTATAAACGTATAGTCAAATCTACAATTATTCATCAGACAGAATCCATACAAAAACTTAAGTAAATGTAAATGGAAAGTTTCTCTGATGAAGTGATCTTTCACAGCATATTTTGCTATTTCGAAACCTTACCAATACATTGAATATTGACATCAGTAAATATAAATTGTATATTAGACAACTTTTTGATTCAGGTGGTCCATGAATCTATAAGACATACAGCAATTTTAGATTTGGGTTTAACAAATGATAATAGTATAGTAGAAAATGTCACAGTCAAGGAGAATTGAACTCTAGTATCATCTGGACCTAAAATGCAAGTTAATAAGAAAAGGATTGTCGATTTCAAAAATGCTGATTATAGCAAATTTTGAGATATGCTCAATATAAATGACTTGGATAAGAAGTTTTTAAAGACCAAAATTGTTTTGCTATGTGGGAGTATTTCAAGCAAATTCTGACTCATATTCAGTCAGAAAACTTTAAGGATAGACCCATTAAGGTGGC
>JABUQX010070933.1:5000-20000 GCA_015478945.1 Trachelipus rathkii
TTTTATTTTTTATCCTCCAGCTGGTCTTGTCTCTATAGGGCAGAAGTCAGAACTTGACTACTTGAAATGATATTTTGAAAACAGCGTGCAGAAATATTAATCCTGATTCTTCCGATGAAATCATTACATGCAGAGATATTTTTTTCGTGCGCAGCTTACTGCAGCCTTTCAGCTTAGGCCGACTATTTTTGATATCTCTTCCAACTGGCGTTGATGAACTTCCAGCTTCCATCTCAGACGTAAAGTGGGGTTTTCAGACCTTTCTAAGGAATATTTAAGTGATGGAATTTCGCTTGGCTATCAGGATCATGCCGCCGATCTCTATGTCTTGACGACTGAGGGTGTCAGAACACTGTGGGCTGTAAAGAAATGCTCCAGCGGGTAGAAATATTCTTGCCTGGATATGCAACTGGAACGTTGTCCCCCAGGAGTCTGACGTACACTGATCTGACTTTATTGTCATTCCGCTCGATTATAACGATCAGCGGCAATTCTCATCTAGACCAGTAAGGAAGTTACTTGTCACTGGACTTTTTGATTAAGAACTTATGCATCCTTCTTCTTGATTAGATTATCAGTTGTACCTGTAAGATCTCTTCCCGGAGTCCCTACTCACGACCTTGAGAAAGAAACTCGCCTCAAAATTCCAGAGAAATTAAGTTCGGATTTTCTTGGACGGAATATTTTCTTTTCATTACTAGCTCATTCTGAGCCGAAGTTGAGTCCCTTAACATGATTATAATTTACATTAGACCTAACAGTTCCCAAGGGTCACACCCGCCATAGCGGTTTTTGACGGGTGTAGGATGACAGATCTTGCGGAGCTGACGAGGTAAATATCTGTATCATTTGCTATCTCGGAGGTGTTAAGGCGACGAACAATTGTGAATATTTATATTTAGGATTACAAATAGATCTGAGCATATCTGTATGAGTCGCACAATAAATTCAACGATGGAACGTGCAGACGGTTTTGAGATAGACAATATCCTCCCAACTAGCGGCATTATACCCGTTCTTACTGTGCTTCTACCCATCGTGCGGAGTATTGGGGAGTTCGGCTTCGTGCGGACACTTTGATATATTCCCTTCCTTAAATGACTAACGTCAACTTCTTCTCGAGGCGATCGTAGATAAGTTCCCTAAGAAGTCAGTGGGGCTCCTTTGATTGAAAGTTAGCGGGCGTTGTCTGCTAATCAGCACCGTCAGACTCTCTGAATGCATATACAAATCGCTGGTATTAAATATATTGTATACCCATCAAATTGAATTATTAGATTGACATGTACTCGTCTATAACGGTCCTTAAGTAGAATTTCCGCTACGAATTATTGGACAGATGTAAATGAGTAACAGAACTTTTTTTTTTTTCTGGCTGAGCTCAACTGCTATCAAGTACTAAGGTCGGGTGCTCGTTACACACATTACATATATAATAGGCTGAAATATTCCCACTCTGACTCTTTTGAATGATTGATGAAGCGCGTACCGAAAAGCAAAATTATTTAATTTTTGCAAACTATAAATTCCTGCAAAACATTTTTTGAGAATAGGAGGTGATCTCGCTGATGTTACCCCTCACAAGTTAAACCTCCTCTGGAGACGAACTATTTGTAAGAGTGGCTTGTATGTTCTAGATGCTTACATTCTTGATAGAAGTACATCTCCTTATCGGATTACTTTGGAGAGGTGGTGACTCTCCTTGACAGCAAAGATATACGGATTAATTTAACATTATTTTACTCCAAATAATGTGCATCTTGACCAACACGACCTCCATTTGCTTCTTTGAGGGAGCTTAATTCCTATCAACTATTAAAGAACAAGTTCAGATTATATACTAAGCTCCACGAATTGGCCTGTGAATAGAATGCTGATTTATTTCCTAAATACTCTTTCTCAAATAATTTGAATTCTCTTCGAGAACGATTCTTTTCTGGCATTGTCTGTAGACAGATTACAGATCGAGCTTTAAACATCAATGATTACTTTGTCACCTCTTGAAAATTGGCTACAAAACTGGAAAAATAACAAGAATATAAAGTACATACAACTCGATATAGTTTGTGCAGAGTTTGGAGTATTGAACAAAATCCTACTACAGGAGGTTATTGCCATCTTGAACAGCAGCAAAGACTGGAGAATGCTGTTTCAGTTCCAGCTGATGGCCAGTAAAGTATAATTTTAAAGAGAGCATTTTGGGCTCTTTAGTCACCAGAAGGACATGTTTCTTTTGAAACTCCTGAAGGAAATACCTCTGGTCAGAAGTTCGCGGGATTTTCTTCTGTTCTGTGAGTTGACTTAAAGAAAATTTAGTGACTTAGTCGAATATTTGCTCTTGAAGCGAAGAGCTCCATGGTGCGAATATCTTGTGCAGCACGGATTCTTCACAGCTAATTAATTTGCTTGACTCTTTTGAGTAACCCTAAATTCGTTGGATCCAATGAACGAGTTTATCTGCGAGTCGGAGAATATGTTTCAATTCCTTGACTTGACATCAGACAGTCCCCTCAACATTTGTGGTAAGCACTTCAATGCCAATAACAGATACAATAATTCCTAACATGGAAGTGTTCTTCCTTTTGCAGTTTTGCAGTGCTTGCATCGCAGAATATATAAATACTTAAATCGGAGTCACTTGACTCAACTGAAGATCCTATAAAGAACCAGTCTTTCAGAGAGTTTAAGTCTTGCTTCAACCTTCTCCCAAGAATTTTTTGATTCGGGAGCGACTGTGTTGTCACCCCAAGTCCGGGGTCCAAGTTTTCTTCATAAGAAAACGGCCTCGAACGGTACAGGGAGGTAAATGGCATAGGGGGGGGGGGATTTTTTATTTTCGAATAACTTTGAGATACTCCGATAGTAGTTGTTTCTCTTGGTAGAGGGACAAGTGTGACTCAGAAGAGCCAGATCTCTGAAAGCGGTACTCATATAAAATTACCCTACAAAACTGCTTTCTTCATTCACTGGTATGATGCAGTACGGCAAGGTTATCCCCTCCTCATTGAATGATTTTTAAGCTCGTGGACAACATAATGGAGTTGCCCACGGAGCACGAAGTCCGAAGCCCTCACTCCATACCCACGTGCAAGTGGCCTTTAGAAAAAATATCTGGCATCATCTCTTGACAGGTAAAAGAAATCTACAAAAAACTTGTCACGTACAGATTATTTTGAGAAAGAGAGGTTACACAGAAGAATCCAGAAAGAGCGTATTTTTTTGAGCGTGATTGTGTATCACACTCCCTAGAACGTAAGCCGGCTCGACAGCCAGCCGAATGATGATGTGGCAATATGACGCAATACACTGAGTAATCTCGCCATTTCACCCTCCCAGCCAAAAACAGGAACGCGATTTCTGTCTCTCTAACTTTAATTTGGTCTGGAGGAAGGCTTTCAGAAATATCCGCCACGAAAGATAGAATTTTTTGTTTTCTGAAGGACAGTATTAATTATAATGAAGCGATTAAATCTACCCAGGATAGCGATGCTGGTTAAGTGCAGGGGACTACAACCTACTTTTCAGGCTGCAGTAAATACGGGACGAATTTAGTCGTCACTTCAAGGGGCCTGTTTGATTGATATGGTCTGTGGGTATTCCAGATGAAATTTATGATAATCTTTCGGTATGCAAATTCCCCAGCCCTCCACAATACCTCTCTTAGTATTTCCTTGATATTTCCCATAACCTGTCAAGCAATGCTTGAGCAGTCATGCTTTCTTTTTGAATGTTGCATCGGGTAAGCAAAGATGCCGTGATGGTGTTGATGGACCCTTGCTCAAGAATATCTTGAAACTACGGAAGTTCCACGTGTAGCTTCGTCTACGGAACTCTATCCCTTTGGTGGACATCTCTTGAATGAATTTTCGTCATGGAACCTGGTCCCGCTACTCATTGAATACCCAGAGCATCGTCTAAATTTTAGAGAGTTCCTCCAGGCCCAAGTCCAGAATCATAATTCAGTGTGGGTATGTAAGGCGGGTCGACGTACGTGGTAACGGTTTCACTAAAAAATTTATCATATTCCTGGACGTTCTTTGCAGCTTTTTTAATAGTAGACGGTATGGGGAGCTCGGAATTCTGGGATGATTTTTTGACAGCTTTCGGCGAAGAATTCTTTCCAAAGATTTTTTCATTCTGGAAGGTGACAAAAAGGATGTTACAGGCCCGAAAGGCGGGTACCCATGACATGTTTCTAGGGCGCTGCCCCGAACTGTTTTAAAATGCTTTAATAAATGAAGAGCATCGATGCCCAGTAGCAAATGAATATTTGAAACCCGGTCAACCTGGTTATTTTGATAGTGACTATCTGCCACTATGAAACCATTTTGTGTAATATTTTTCACAGCCTCCGTCAGGCCTCTTTTACAAAAAAGCCGATATCCAATTCAGGATCGATGTTTACAGGTATGCTTAAAATATTTACCACGAACAATTCCGCCATTTCTAAACTTTAAAAGACCGAACAGATTCTCAATTTTTCTCCAAAGAATGTTTTTATGGAGCTCTGATGATTAGGGAGATATTTCATTGACTCCCAATTTTTTTAAGACTCTTATGAAACTAGCGTGGGACTGACTACCGTAGAAGGTTCGAGGGAAGCCACACGTCAATTCCGCTAGGGACTTATCATGTTTAAAGCGTAGGTTTCTTTGATTGTTTAAGGGAGAGAGTGGGCAATGGCAGATAATTTTTAACCCACGAGATGAGGCTCACCTGTTATTCTATACCAGACTTTTTGACCGAAGCCATTGGCTCGACCAATCTTACCATCATCCACGCGACGATGTTGACGCGACCTGAAAACACCGGACCGTTTCTATTATTGGAAAACTAGAGCTGTATATGTGGGATTTTTTTACCTTTACATTTGACCATGGGTGCGACATAAGTCCAATACGTCATCTCGGCAGGACAGTTTACCGTTTTACTACGAAATGTTGCGTGCTTGAGCAGCCTGAAGCACGATGCGCCAGTCTCCTTTACAGAGATCTCTCCTGCTTTCAGGAGAAGAATGTACTTCACAAGAAATCATGCGGTGATTTCTGTTGCAAAATTTACAATTTTCGAAACAAGATGTTTAGAAAGATTTTTTAAATATCTCCCATCCTTTTGGACTCCGTTCTTTCGTCTCTGACGTGATGATCTCAAACTTATCCTCTATTAGAGGAACGTTAAATAGTCTATGACGATTAGCTGTTTTATGCTCAAAAGGAGCACGATTTACGCTCAAATCCCTTTTTAAGGGCCGATTTTTTTTAACTCCCTCTTCACATAGACTCTGAATATTTTGCCGGATTATGCTCCAAAGATTACTGTGAACTGAGGATATTCTTCCTGGTGATTAATTTGAGCTTCCACGATATGTAAAAGTCGCAGTTTGGCCAACGCTTTGTCAACGATGCATAGATACTCATGAGCTTTATCAGCCCTGCCGAAGGATGTTCAACAGAAATCGAGCTCCAAACTCCTTGAGCTCATGAATATAATGCTCTCACTTCCGACAGGAATATACGTAATATGTATCGCGATTAGCCTATTTATTCTTTTAATTAAGGCGCTAGAATCGCATCTTATAAAACAGAGATATACAACTTCATATATCGTTCGTCCTAAGTAAGAGACTTTTAATATTCCCTCGAAATGCAGTTTCCAAACATCTGAGTTCGACATTAGTTCAATTGCTCCAATACTCTTGAGGGCATTCGACTCAGTAACAAGTGACTTTGTCAAATATCCCATCCCGCAATTTTGCGCGCTAGAAATCGTCTCTTGGCCATATTAACATTTTCGAAAGGAACAAGGAACGAGCGGAAAGAATCCTGTCCCCCTCACCCCTAACTCTTGAACTTTATTGCAGGGATTTTCTACTTCCATGATTTAGATGTCATTCAATAGTTTTTGATATATACGCTTGATCTCTTGACCGATGATAAGTCCGATCTTCAAAATTGATGGGACCTCTGAACGCTCGCAGCTAGGTCGCGCAGCGAGAAGGAGAAAAGGAGAAGAGAATGGTGAACTTATGTAACGCGGTGCCATTACCGCCAGAATGTAATTTTTCATTCTGTGTATCGGTACTCGTACCGCTTCGATTTATTTCTTCGTCCAAAATAGACGAGTCATATTGAAGAATGGAATGATTTTGTGATTACCCTCTTGATCAGAGCATCGAAGATCTTTACTTCTTCTAATTTTGATTCTGACATCCTTTCCTTCAATTTTATAGAAGACCGCATATGCATATCTTCCATGGTTTACCGTCGTGACAGATTTTTGCGAAAGGAGGGCGCTGATTCTAACCTCTTCTTAATCATCAAGCTCTCAAATCTTCTTCTTTATATCGGTGATTGACTATTGTTTTTGATCTTAACCCTTCTTCCGTACCGTGAGGTCGACTAATTACTTCATGGCAAGGCTAAGGAAGTGGATGTTATTGTCCTACGACAACCCCGCAATTCTATATCACTAGACACCATCCTCCAACCTCAGACACTCAAAGAATTTGACGAAGAGCCGAACACGTCTTCAAAAAGAGACATATTTTTTTTTTAAACGAATATTTAAGTCGCAAAAAACCAAAATATGCGCTCATCAACAAAGAAAAATAAAGACAACCCGCTACTTAATCTCTTAAGCAAACCGCCGAACTCTAATCCCTTCAATATCATACCACGACTCTATTTACATCATCACATTAACCACCACTGATTTTTTGCGAAAGGATAAACCATACCAATATACTTCAATAACAATATTTACCGCAAAAGATATTCTAATGGGGCCCCAGAAATAATTGTTTCACTTGAGACACTCGCAAAAGACTTATATGATATCTTTTGCCACTGGAGAAAGTCCTGCTTGACTCAGGTCTCTAGAATCATGTGTCTCTAGATACTTACTATTAGAGACTACATAGATCACGGTAGCTCTCGACGATTGAATCTACACAAAACAATTACACACGAACATCTCGTTATATTTCTTTAGAAACATACTTCCACATTATACCCTGTTCACCGACAAATTAATTATTGTCGTTCAGATGATAAATGAACCTATATATATCACTCCCCCTCCAGCTACCTACATATCACCACTACATACCTGCTCCATTTATATATTAATAAATTACAGCCTATTATCATTACTACTATCTACTATCTATACTATACCCAGTTCTTACCTGGAACTCTGATACCCACCTACATACACTAATATAAAAACCCCCACCCTAATATACTAGTATATGCATATATATATACAATAATATCTTATATACAATACGTAATATTACCCTACCTAGACACTACATATATTTACTACGAATCTAAACTCACTATACCACCTATATATGATACTAATATATTTTATCCGTATTAAGCCTCCCTACACTCACATAACCTTACGTTATTAATCACTACTCACAAGCATATAGGTAGTCCTAAACCTTAACGTGATATCTATATCTATAATTACATATATGATAACTGACTAAGCCATGAAATAAATATATATAAATAACCACTATACTACAATACAATCTATTCTATATATATAGACTTATCACAAGATTATACTAAATAGCTATACGTAGATATATACTAATTCTATATATATACATACATAAATACTATAAAATATAACCGTATATATACTAACTATTAAATTGACTATTGCTTACGAATAGGCTAATAAATATTATTGTATACCACTAATAATTAATATAAATATTTCCACAATATACAATAAAGGGCAAATTGTTAGAAGACATTGAACATTTTACCCGTCTATTTCTGAGAGCTACTATTTGGATCCGAAGCACGCAAAGAATTAATAAACAATATGACGTACAACACTCGTCTTTTTAACAATCAATATCATACCTCTTGTGGTTTTCAAAAACCAATAAACATTCGACGATCTTCACTAAATACGATCCTCTCTAGTACACAGAGAATTATTCTTCATAATTTAAATAAGTCCGCCTTTTATAACATTGCCTCGCGGCAACTAATAATAGGCAAAAGATGAGACTCCTCTGCACACTAAAGAAAAACATATTAAACTTTATCTTCAAACAATAATTCTTAACCGACCTAGAACTTTTATCCGTGGTTCACAACTTATGGCTCACCATCAAAAAAATCGAGAAGATTTATAGAGCACAATGCTAGACACAAAAGATTTCTATACTTGACCCGCCGAATCATCAGCGCGAACTGATATTCCTCTTTAACAAGCACGTCCCATGCTTCGAATCATCAATTAAGCAAAAAAGGCATGCCATCTCACTTCATTATATTGAATGCGCCTCGATTATTTCGCTTTCTCTTCACTTTCTTCCTCCACTCTCTTGGGCAAACACCGCAGAGGTTTGACCAGAGCACAATTTATATTATAGATCCTCTATAAATTTTTATAATTAATACTGTATTACCTATTGATCTATACACTATTTTACTTGTATAGTAAACTATATACCCCGTACTATATCTGACTACCTACCTTCTACCTTAATCAATAGGTACTCTCTACTACACTCTCACTACGATAATACCTCACTCTTTACCTACTTTACCCCTACTCAAATATAGTATCTCTCCTCATTACTATCAATTCAACGCTACTATACATACTTGAATACTCAGTTGATCACTCATACAGCCCATTACTCTTGTGATACTCATCCACCGTCTTTTTCCATCTTTGCGTCTATATCCACCAAAGCTACAACTCATTTCATTGCTCTCAAGTCAGAACGCAAACCCAGATAACGACAGGTCTCGGTCAAGCGGGGATGCACTCCCCACCCTCAAGATGAGTATTACCACTTCTTCAGCCCATGCTTCATTATCTCCTACTACCAGGGATTGGACATAGGTTAGCGGCCACACGGGATTTATTGAAACATTATTTGCTCACTATCGGACCCCCCATCTCGGTTCACTGTGCAGTTAACAGCGAACATTGCGCGCTAATACTCTTAACTCCATCTCGCAAAAGTGGTACAAGAATACTCCACTCACTTCTAGACATAGCAAGAACTTATAGGAACTAATGGACTTTACAAACACAACGACAATCGCCTTTATCCAACACATCACCTCTCTCATCCGTAATAACTACCGTACTCTCCACCCAAACAACTTACCTCTCGAAGCGCTACACCAAGAACAGTTATGGCGTTCCGCAAATCCTGTGACACATTTACCAGATACACCTCGTAGGAGTGGTTAATAACATCTCCCAACACACTCCTTTCCCAATACAACGGATGTTCTACTTAAATGAAATTATGTAATTTACAATCAATTACACACCATTTTCAATTCACTTACTTGATATAACAAACTATGATTAAAGGCACACTGACTTCAAGACTCTTATATATTCATTCTATACTCTTCAGAAATGCATATTCTTTCACAGCGTTATCCAGGGACCATTATCAAGTATAGTTTACTTGTAAATGATACAATCAATAACCACCATTCAGCTACAATCTATATATATACATTAAGTGTATAGCCAATATACACAAAGTGTCTTAACAACCTCGTTACCATAGTTACTCAACAACTATCTTTTATTCTCTGCATTACATTGTAGATCAGTCAATCCTTAACACGCAAATTCACATAGATTCACTCAGTAATTATTACAAAATCAACAAAACTTACCAAAGGTGATTCTACATATCGTAATCCATTGATTCCATAACACATCACAAATAAATGGTATACAAACTCACAGAAAACTCTGTCTACTTCGGGCCTTCTTCACGGATATTTACATCATTAACATCCACACAAAAGCGATGCTGTTTCTACTCAATGCTTTAAACACAATCCTGATCTCACTGACAAAATTACAAAGCAGATGCAGGGATCAAAGCGCTAGTAACGCGCCACATAAATCATAAACATACAACGAAATCAATACTAAGTCCCAGTACATATATTATTTATAGCTACCTACTACACTATCCTTCTTAATTATTATAATATATATAATATATAAATATATATATACTATCAACTCTAAATAATACCTATATATATTATACTATCCTATATGCTACTACTACCTACACAATCCTCACCATATGAGATATATGCTTACATATCTACTATATCACTCAACGCCTTATCTCTGATACTTATACCTACTATCCCCCATCACCTCTAAGTATAATAACTCTATTATAGGTAGCTAGTACTATACTAACCTATACCCTACTCAGCAATACCTAATGATACTTACTCAAATAAAAAAACTACTAACACACACCTATATATTATATATTCACTAAAGGCCCCCAATAAAAAAATATACTACATAATACTGAAAAGGCATTACTTAAGATTTTATATATCATAATATTACCCTATGGTACATAAACAACGATGCAAACTTTCTATAAAACAACTTACATATATGACCATCATGTGATACATGTAAATATCATTATATAGGACGATATATATATGATCGATGGTACCTATCATACTCTCATTACATAATAGATATCACACTATCCCATATAATCAATAATCATATTATAATACCAATAGACATATATATAAGACTATAATAATTAATATAATATATAATATCTAATATATATAATCATTACTAAAGGTAAAGTATAAATATTGTGATTATACAATACTCTAAAATAATCATCATTAAGAATACGCTATAACTTAACGCATTTGATTTCACTGTTGCAGAACCACTCATTTATATTCGCTAGGGTCGCTATCTTTATGTGCAATTTCGATTCACTACACAATCTACTATATCAGCAATATATTATACTTCCTAATCGCAGAACAAATGCCTAAATTCTCTCCGACAATGAGGACTTTTTCGTTCTTTAGCTCGTCAACAAGGCTCAATGTTTTGTTCCCCAAAACTGCAACGATTGCAAGTCTGGTAAAATGAAGTAAATAAAATTCTTTTCAAACGAGAGACGGATTATAGCAAATTGAACTTTATCGTAAAGGAAGTAAGAAGGATTACAGCAAGCATTGACTGTCGCTAAGAGAAAACCATTGGCATAGAAGAAATAGTTTTAGCTTGAATCATAGTATTGAACATGGGAGATTACCAAATAAGGAAAAGTTGAAGGCGAAATTTGCCTGGGAAATAAAAATAACAGGAATGCGATGTGTGACTAATTGTACATACTCAAACCTGTTGAGTATTGTTTTAATCACTATAAACTACCTCCTCCTCGAAGGAAAAGGAGCTTTACAGGAAAGTTTTTTTCCATTAGCACACGTTGCATTATCTTTAAATGAAAGAAGCATATGAAGAATAGCAAAAGGTAAGAGTTTGGAAGAAAACCAAACATCTAAACTGAATTGGAAACAATAAGAAGGGATCTACAACTTTAAGCATGGCTTGTCTTCGGTAGATCGTTCATCAGGAAGTGGAAGTGATTACTTTTGAAAAATTTAAAGACAAATTTGATAGTTCAAGTATAAGTAAGAAAATAGAATAAGCTTTTGTATTCCGTGTATAGCAATGCAAGAGTGTAGTTTCTGTGTCTGTCTCCAATATGAGGAAATGCAATATATTGGGGACAAGATTCGATTTTAGTGTGAATCCGACGGATCTGGTAGGTGATACACCAATAATGAATTATAATCCGACATTACAAAGTTCGTTTCTTGTTCTTAGAAATATTTCTAATTTTCTGGAAATATTTGTTTGAACTTAGACTTCCAATATTACAATTTTTGATTGAATCTTTTCAACAAAATAATTGCAATAACTTTAACTTAAATTTTTTAACTTTTAAATTTCAATTTTTTAAATTTTCATTTTATTAAATTTGGTTTTGTCTTAGAAGATATAAGGTCGCCTTTTTACTAAAATAAATTGATTGATCAATCCGACATTAAAAGTTATTAATTGTACACTTAAAACTTTGAAATGAGAGTGATCAATAAATTCATTAAGAAAACTTAAAAAATCTTGGTTAGTTCAATCTTAGTTATAGTTTTACAATTATGGGTTAGTTTTTAAACTACTAAAGCTATGCTACCCTTGCTTTTGGCAATTAATTTCTAACCTATTTAAATCTAATTGTTTTATCAACAATCTTATAACTAATAGGAAACGTTATTCTGTGAAAACAGCTTTACCTTTTTTTCCTGTCGTATACTTATCTAGGAACTAATTTTACTGGCTGGTAAAAGTTCTTAAAGGTTACTTAAAATTTAATCATTGCACAAAATTTGTATTAATCTTGTATTCTTATCTATCTTAATTATACAATGAAACTAAAAGCAAAAATATTAGTATTGCAAAAATAATCTTAACTTAATAAAAAGAAAAATTAAAGTAAAAGTGTTAGTTCTACAAAAATTTTAACTACCATTATCTACAGATGTTGTCGTAATTTCTAAGTTATTTTTATTATTTTTCCCTTCAACAAAAAGTTTTTAAGTTTTTTGTTTTTTAATAAGATTTATTAAATCTGTGGGCCCCTGGGGCGTAAGAAGACGTGTCTACTCAATTGAGAACCCATCAGTTAAAATAATAAAAATAATTAAAAAAGTAAAAAAAAATAAAAAAAATTGTTATAAAATAACTGTTTTCTTGGGAAGGTATAGAAAATACGAAAATTTATATACAATATTTAAATTTATATTAGCATAAGAACTAACTTCAAAGTGTTATTTACAACTACGCGTTTCTTTCTATTTATTCTTAGGAGCGCTTTTCCGCAACTTAATTCCTAAAAATGTTTGGTTTGCGAAAGAAACGTTTGGTTGAAGTCTTCTTAAACATTAGTGTAATTTAACTTAATCAGACTAGTAGACTCATCCAACTAGATGACCAATCTTAGCCAATTTCTAATCCAAACTAGGAAAATTTAAACTAATCCAAGCTAAGTACTAATCCAGACTAAGGATTTTGAAAGAATAATGTACATAAGTGTGATAAAACACAATATAGAAAGAAACATCATAGGATGTGCTGTCTTAAATTAACTTGATATATACAACTTAGTGCTTTAAAACACCAATATGAATTTTAACTTCGAAGAGAAGCCTTGTAATCTTATCTTAAAATAATATCAGAAAGAAAGAAAGAGAAAAAAGAGTCTTAAATTCTTAACTAGAATAATATAAAAAAAAGGTATCTTCAAAAGAGAAAATTGTTAAAAAGAATTTTTAAACATAAAAAAAAGTATGTTCAAATATCAAATAGATGCAAAAGTATTTTAAAAGAAAAGAGAAACAAAATGGGTGTATCCATTAAAGTGAGATCTTTCATTTCCTATCATGGGTTCCATGTCGAACCTAAGGTCGATCTACAACTTTAAATTTGGATACAGCAATTATGTCCATTTTGTCCATTCTCGGAGACAATCAGTCTCTACGTTTCAACAAACGTCCGTGGATTCAGCATTCATTGCTAATCCGAAAACTGGATAGGGGAACTGATTGGTAAGTCAATCAATTCGTAACATTCCTCTTGATAGAGTGCTCTTTCGGACTCTATATTCTTTGCTGTTAGGGAGCTATCTGCTGCAAGAATAGTTTCCCTTTTCACTTGCAACTTTAATTTCAATGGAATCAGATCGCCACGATTAAAGAGGGGTCTAAAGAGGCATAAATCTTTCCTTTACTTGGTTTTCTGGCAACTGCAGTCTCAATGAGTTTGGAGCTCTAGTTTAACTGGTTCCACTTTCTCAGACTGTCTCAGGGACTCCTTAGTGAAATAGCTGTTACACCATCTTTACTTTAATATGGGCTTTTGAATGGCTGATCTTAAAAAAAGTTTCTTCGGAGAAGACCATTAAATTCTCTGGTAATCTAAAACCTTTTAGATTTCTTCCATTTATCAACTGGATGCTCGATTGACTAAATGTCATTTTTCCTGTTTGGTACACTAACTCATAAGTGAATTCTCCCTCTTTTTCTGTTCTGTTGTCTAACTTGAATCGTTAAAAACTTGGTCTTCCTTTGTCCAAAAATGCAGTTCTACTGTGACTTTCTATTGTTGACCAATCTATTAACTTCATAACCTTTATGTAATTTAACCTACTATCTGATCATTTTTCTGACCAAAAAATAATCATTCGTGTATTTTCCTTTTTACTAGTACGGAGAGTGTCTGGTTCTCCTTATAATAAATGTCTTTTACTTTGCTTTAAGTCTAAGAACTACTATGAATCTGGAACAAATGGAAAACATTAACAAAATTCGGGCGGTTATGATAGGTCAGCTATCCAAGGCTTGACAGAGAAACTCTCTTTCAAGATACCAAACGCTTTTCTAAGTTCAAATTTGGTATTATACCTTATACCTTGAACCTGTCCTTTCATTATAATACCCTGGTAACTGCTTGTTACACAAAAATGTGAATTGAAGCGGATCTGCGGTCGACTTCATCAGCTTAAAAATGTTTCCCTAACTTCATAAAGGTGTCACTCCTTAATCAAGAAAATATCTCAACTTGAAACTGTCATCTGATTCAATGCACTTCAATTCAATGGATTAGGGTGAGGTTCTACGTTAGCCTATCCTTATTTGGTCTATTACAGTCTGAGACCTTTCTATTTAAACCTAAATTTTAGACTTACTCACAAACTATCTTATTTACTACTTAAGACCTTTCACTTTGAGGTCTATGAAATAATCAAATGGAATGGAATAACTTGGCTTTTTTTCAGCAAGAACTACATAATTGTATGCAATTGAAACTAAAAAAAAAAAATGAAACAATAAAAAACTTCAGGCCTAGTTTGCGGTATAGCGGGTCCCGAGGTTAATGAACTTGACTTACTTTCTCTTTCAACTTTAAATAAAACAGCTGGCTGCTGCTGACTTCCCTTACTACGCTTCCTTTCGTTTACTGGTTAACCGGGCACTAACATCAAATCAGGAATTCCCAAGTCTGAAGTATTATAAAGGCTTTATCTCTTGCTTTATTCAAGTGAAGGACAGAGTACACATATATATATATATATATATA
>JABUQX010070933.1:22500-27500 GCA_015478945.1 Trachelipus rathkii
TTGAATAAACCTTAGAGGTTGCTACCAAGGTTTGAAATATATTGTTCGCTGATTTCCACACTACCCATTGAGGTACAGCGTATAGCGCGTTAACTTTTTTTTAAGTTTCCCCATGAGGCATATAATAACCACATACAGTTTCATCTGTTTATTATATATTTTTGTTCCCTATGATGTAAGAGTATCGTTTTCTTGTTTATGTCGGCAATAGATTTCCTGTAATGATGTATAACTTGTAGGAGGTACTGTTTCTGCTCTTCATCATTTGTTATCAGTTTGTTGTATTCTTGTATTAGCCGCACACCCCTCTCTGCAGTGTCATTTACAACTTTTAGCTCTCTTACGATTTCTCTTGCTTTCATATAGCTCTCGTCATCATTTCACTCTGCAGCACCTTTGTCTAGAAATGTGTGAGGCAATGATAGTATGTCAAAGAATCGTTTTGTGTTGGCTGTAACGAAATCCTACAATTGTTTTTGGGATACTGATTCAGGATTTATGGTTGCTCTTTTTTTTGTCTCAAGCAAAACCTCTGAATTAAAAAATGCAAGAGCAACAAGTTCCTAGAAGAGGGCCTACAGTACCTCAAAACTTTATTAGAGCAGCACTTGCAATGGTATCATCTTTTTCCTTGTACTTTTGCAGCCTTTGTAGAAGATCCAAATCCGAACGTGGGGCACTGATGGCTATGGATGCGAACCACGATGTAATATATATAACAGGAAATATCACGCAGTCCTCTTTAAACTCTTGGAGTAAGCTTAAACTGGTTCTTAAACATCCATATTTTAATACAGTAAATTGCCTTAGACATCAAACGTGCCCTATGATATGCTCCCGGGACTTTAAATCTGATTCCTGATGTCGGAGTGTTACCAAGGAAAATCAATGTCAGCTCGAGAAATTCCTTGTAATCATTACGAGAGTGGTGTTTCTGAAGCTGCGCTTCAAAAATGTAACGATATCACCAGCTTCTGTTATTTTCTCTTTGATGACAGGGTTCTCTGTGGCTGTTTGGTACTTTGTCGTATCAATTTTCACCCACGCCGATTTAAATCTCTTAAAAAGAGTAATGTCAGGTCTAGAGGAAGCAGGCAAAAAGACAGAAATAGCTGCTTCCAAAGTTAGTTCTAAAATGTGATGGCGACAAGCTAGCCACAGCATGTGTTTACCCATTCTTTGCTCTAGTAACATACAGGCACCACTTCTATTACCTGTGTTGGCTGGAGTGGTGTCAAAGGACATGCACTTGACTTGCTTAGATATATCCCATTGCAATACTAATTGATATACAGCATCTGCAATATTTTTATTTTTTCCACAGGTAAGCTTCGGAATGCCAAGAAGCTTATCGACACCTAGTCCAGAAATTAGGACTCGCAGTCGTTCGATATTTTCATGACCGGTAATATCTTCCATTAATTTGCCATCCCAATGTATTTGCAGGGGACAATTTGTTTTGAAATCCTTCAGCAAGTTTTCTGCCATTTTCTTCCTGTTTTGTTGTCTTGCTCGTCTTACTGAGGAATAGCTGATGCTATATTTTTCACAGTTGTGACCAAGAACTTCTACTGCTGGGATCAAGATTTGTGAAGCAGATCTGTTACTTATTTTGTAGCATCAAGAGCTGCAAGCATGGATGTGTCCATAAGTTTCACTCGTTTTGGCTTTGATTTCGTTCCTCTCGACGTTGATGGCTGATGAGGTTCTAACACATTCTTCATCTGATGATGAACTATTGTTATTTGACCCTGATGTGCTTGAACTTGACAACGCAGCTACATCAAACGTTGCTGCTTCCCTCTTTCTCTTTGTAACAAGCAATGACTCCCTCTCTCTGGCAATCTTTTCTTTCCGTAATAACGTTTTATCCACTCCAACCATTTTGCCTTGTCTTTTTTCCCGTTGGAGCATCAAAAACGCACGATCTTCGTCTATCTGTATCATGTCAAGAGCATTTGCATGCGCAATATCAAACAGATTATCTAAGTCGTTTTTCCATCTCTCTTGTTTCTGAACCAGACCACATGACTGTTTCTTCTTATTATTGCTGTTCTTTTTTAATTTTCCCTATTCTTTATTTTTTCGACGACATGGCATTTCAGCATTGTTGGGATGCTTGCTTTTTCCCACACTGTCATTACGTCTACGGCAGTAGACAGAGTGGCTATTTTCACCTGATGTTTTTTGTTCAATTTGTAGTTCATAAACAATCCCATTGTTTCCCGCTTTGATGGGAGCTGAGTCTCTTTCAGATATTCTATAGTATGTGAAATAAGCCAAATATCCGTTGTACGACGTGTACGCCTTTCCATATTTAAAACAGATGCACTTACTACACAGAGTCACAGCGACGAAGGTACTAATGTCTACGATACTGCGTCACAATCAAGACGTAACTCATAAAGCTGTAAGGGTTGCTATTTCGTTTATTAAGTAGAACTGTAAAGTGTTCCCAATTACCAATTTTCACGAAATGTATATAGTAATCTGTATCTTTTCGGTTGTTTTTGCTATTGCTATTGCTTTGAATATTTTAGCTTTTCAATCCAATTTATAAATACTATATTAGGTTTATGTGTACAATTTGTAAAACGATCTACATTCTAACGATTCCTTTAAATGTTCTAATGGCGGTAGCAGCCTCTAAAAGTTATTCAATTGAGGTGAAATTTTGCACAGAATGTTTTTTTAAGACAATAAACATATTTAGAGGGTGTCCTGAAGATTTTAGAATGGTCGACTTTTTTGCATCAGTCTAATATATATATATATATATATATATATATATATATATATATATATATATATATATGCATATATATATATATATATATATATATATATATACCTACTACTATATATATATATATATATATATATATATATATATATATATATATATACTGCTACTGCTCTTTATATGCACTCATATATATGTAAGAACTAAACTAAATTGTGCGACGCGGCTGCATGAGAGATTAATTGAATGAAGGAATGAGGAGGAACTCTTATCTCCTTATCCAGTAACTATGAAGGAATGAGGAGAGACTCTTATCTCTTTATCAGTATGAGAATGAGGAGGAACTATTATCTTTGTCAAGAATTTATGAGAAAGGAAGGGAGGAACTAATATCTCCTTTATCCCGAAATTTTATGAAAGAAGGGGATTGTATTCTAAACACTTACTTTAGAAAACCGATTTCTTTCCCTAACATCATTTTTATTTTGGGACTTATTCCACATTAACTCCTAAGAAGAATATATCTTCTCCTTATTTTGAAAAGAATGAGAGGAAAGGATTTAACATCTCTTGATTAAAATTTATGAAAGAATGCGTTAGCCATACTGAACATACCGTGGCACATCTCTTTCTTCTAGGCAACCTTTGCCTACTTAAATCTTGGGAGCAAGGAATCAGTGTCACCTGGACTCCATCCGTACTTTCTCGTAAAATTTGAGGTGGGGCTTCCTCTTCAATGCTTATCTGCTTGGATAGGAAGATTTTGTTCAACTCAGAAGCTCATATTCTTCCCTCTAGCTGGCTTCCCTTTTTCTTTCAAACTTATAATTGGGTCGGAAAGATTTCTTTTGTTTCAATTCGAGGCTTTGTGCTCTCTAGGTAACTGTTACCTACTTCAGCATCATTGGGTAGGAAAGGTTTTGTTCAACTCGAAACTCTTGTTCTTTCCTCTAGGTAACTGTTACCTACTTCTATTTTCCTTTAATAGAGCAACTTTATTTAAATCTTTGGTTCTCAGCGCTGCTGCTAATTAGAAAGTGAGTATCTTTCGCCTTTAATTCTACTCTTATTATCACATTGTACAGTTTAAGCCAGGAGGAGGGGTTTCATCCAACGTAGAGAGCTCTCTCTTTTCTTCTTCTAAGTAAGCCTTCTTAGACCTACCAATTACATGGACTTGGAGGATACCTCTTTCCATTGAAATCAACAAAAGTTATTTTTGGGTGGGGAAAGAAACAAAGGCTCACACACACACACACATATATATATATATATATATATATATATATATATATATAACTATATATATATATATATATATATATATATATATATATATATATATATATATATATATAAAAAAATTTTTGTCACAATATATGTATTTTTTTCTATATATATATATATATATATACCATATATATATATATATATATACTACTTTCTTTATCTATATATGTATATATGTATAATATATGTATATATATAATATAATATATATATATATATATATATATATATATAGCATATATATATATAATGTATGTAATAATAATAATAATAATAAGCATATGTATATATATATATATAACATATATATATATATATTATATATATATATATATATATATATATATCCCATATACTATATATATATACCTTATATATATATATAATAATAATATATATGTATATATAACTCTTTTCATATATAACATATCATCAAAAGCACGACGCCTGATACTGTTTATTCTTTCGTAGCCATCCGGCGGCATACAGAGTTGATTACAGTTCCTCTATTTCGCCGCCCTCGACTATGCGGTTTCTTTCAGCACTAGTCCTTTCATGACGTAAGGAATTTGATCTATACAATACTTGCTCTGGGATGGTTTATCTGATTTGCCTTTACCTTTAAATGCAACTTTGCTTTTAGTCTCACAAGAATTATTGGAAGTTCGCATTACTTTGTTTTTGCTCTTCTTTTTATCTTCTGCATTTACTCGGAGGAAAAGGGGGATTTTTACGATTTGGCTCCCGTAACAAATTAACTGGAGGGAGAACAAATTTAAACTCATTGGTTCGCTAAAAAGGATGTTTGTCTCTATCAATACATCCCATTTTTCTGGCCCTCCTATATCATATACCAGAAAAATAGCGCGTTGAAGTTTTCCTGTCAATTCGAAGTGCAATTCAAATTCGTCGTAAGCTTTGAAATTGCTTGTGTGGATACCATGAATAGCGATATGGGAAGGGCGAA
>JABUQX010070933.1:40000-42500 GCA_015478945.1 Trachelipus rathkii
ATAAAATCATTGGGCAACAAAAAAAATTTGAAATATTTCCTTAATTTTATTAGTGTAATCTCACTAATTTTGGGGTGAGAAAAACGAATATGACAAAGAAAAATCTTTATTAGCTCTAGTTTCTGTGATATACAACAGGTGGAAATATGTTATTTTAACGGATTAAGAGAAAACGATACATTTTAATTACATATGCCAACAACATTGAAAGTGCATTTTAAATATTGTTAATGACAGTTACATTCTAAGAGTTCTAAATTGATGGATGAATACCTGGCAGGTGGTTCGGTGTGAAGAGTATCATGTGGTGGCTTCATGAGATCGTTTTCATTTGGTTTGCCTCTTGTGAGTTCCGGAGCATCCCTACACACAGGCCAGCAGTAATCCGCAAGCAAAGCTTCATTCCAACGGCCCTGATATCTTTGTTCCATTACAGAAATATCCTGATGGAATCTTTCTCTGTGGAAAAAGTCTAGGTGGGAGTGGAGAAAATAGATTTTAAGGGACATGTTGCATCCGAGTTGATGGTATTTTTCCAGAAGTACTGTCACCAACTGAGTGTAGTTATCATCTCTTTTGTTGCCTAAGAATCCATGTATAACTCCCTTTAAGGCTTCCCAAGCTTCCTTTTCTTTCCCCTCCAAAACTCGGTCAAACGCAGGATCCTTTACAAGTTGTCGAATTTGTGGCCCAACAAAAATACCTTCCTTAACCTTTGCATCACTCAATCTAGGAAATTTGTCTCGTAAGTACTTAAAGGCCTCTCCTTCCTGGTTCATACCTTTGACAAAATTTTTCATGAGACCCAGCTTTATATGAAGGGGTGGAAGAAGAACATCTTTTGGGTCCACGAGAGACTCGGCAACGACATTTTTCTCGCTAGAGTCAAGATTTCTTGCAGGTCAGTCTGCTTGAATGTAATGTGCTTTCCTATCCCTACTGTCCCACATACATAAAAAGCAGCAGTACTTAGTGTACCCCTGTTGCAATCCTAAGAGTACAGCGATGACTTTGAGATCGCCAAAGATTTTTCACCTGTGTTCACCATATTTGATTGAGTCGAGGAGGGCTGTCATGTTTGCATAAGTCTCCTTCATGTGAACTGCATGACCAACAGGAATAGAAGGAAGACGGTTGCCGTTGTGTAGTAATACAGCTTTCAAACTAAGCTTGGAGGAGTCTATGAATAGCCTCCATTCAGTTGGATCATGGTTCAAATTCAAACATTTCATCAAGCCATTAACGTCGCAGCAAACAACCAGATTGTTTTTCCTCTCAAAAAAGGGAAGCAGATCCCTCTGACGTTCTCTGTACTGTGAGACCCTGACATCACGTTGGAGAAGATTCCATTGATGTAGTCTTGACTCTAAAAGTTCTGCCTTCTCCTTTGACAAGTCAAGGTCTCGAATGAGATCACTCAATTCCGCTTGACTCAGTCGGTGCGGTGTATCATCGTTTACCTCAAAATCTGGGTCATGGGATGTGGAAGGCTTGTTGGGTTCTTCTTCTTCCACACTGTCTTCATTTTCTACTTCAAGCTCATAATGTTGAGGTGGAGTAGGAACTGGTAGACTATCTGAATGTGGAATAGGTCGAATAGCAGATGGAAGATTCGGGTATTCAACTGTTCCTCTTTTCTTCCTTGACAATCCTGCCTTTATAGGTGGAGTCAAGCAGAAGTAGCAGTCATCTGTATGGTTTGTAAGCTCCCACCCCAAACCATAGGCACAGCAAAAGCCATACATCGTTTTTTTATTTTTCAGCCATTCTCGTAGTATAACTGAACAAGAGTTGCAACATATATGTGGAACCCATGACTTATCCTGGTCCCCTACCTTCATACCAAAATAATGCTGATAGGCAGTTTTCGAAAGAGGTGTCAGATTGCGTTTCTGTGACGAAAATGTTATTTCACCCCATACTTAAAAAGAATTATTCACTAAATTTACACATTTTCGTGGCATTTTAATATATCAAATTTTACACCTTCAAAGCACTTCAAAACCAGAAATTCTAAAAAATATAAAACATAAACAATATGAAACTCACAGTCACATTAAGTTATTATGATTATAACCTATAAACGCCTGGAGAACGTTCTGTTATGTCAGTTGAGAGGTGTGAAAGCTCCCAAAAACAAAATTTCCCCCACACTACCAATATAGACTCTAAAGAAATACATGTCACTGTATATCCAAAGCAAGAGAAAATCGATCATTTTTATGTTGATTTTTGAATTCAGCAGCTATTAATATATAAGAACACGCTAATTTAGAGCCCAAACAATTTCATTGTTGGGCAGTGAGAATATCGTAGTTAGGAAACTCACGGTTTACGAGACGTGTTCCTGAAGTGTTAATGTTTAAATAGGAACGGACTCCACCGTTTAGTCGAAAAATTGTGAAAACAGTTGCAATCAAGATGTTAAGATTGTTAAGGAAAGATCATTGGATAGCTGAGTTTCAGACAGAAGTAAGAGATTAAGATGAGGGTTAGAGAG
>JABUQX010070934.1:0-37200 GCA_015478945.1 Trachelipus rathkii
TGCTCAAAGCATGTGTTGAAAATGCTGAAGTTGTAAGAAAAATTTTGATGAAGGAGAAGAAGAAAAAGGAAATTCTATAAAAATAATGTTCTCTTCTCTCCAAATATTTGAAGACTATTCATAAGGGACTATAAACAGATATTTGATGCACTATACTGTAACTCAGTGGGACTACAGGATTTTAAATTTTTAGTTAATTCTTGATGGTCAGAGAGAAAAATTTTAAAGAAACCCCACAGAGGGAAAAATATTTAGAGGTCTTTGGAAAAGCAATGTCTAAGAAAATTTGTCATGTTCAATTAAGAAATTAAGTCCTTTAAAGAAATCAAGAACATTTTTTAAGAATTTAAAAGAACAAAAGATGAGTATAACAATGAAATTGCTTAAAACTTAAAGAAACAAAACTGGAAAAAAATGTGCTTGAAATGTCTTAAACTGTCCAAGGATATTAAACTTAAATGTAGATTTGAAGAGAAGACTGAAGCAAGAGGTTAAGTCTTCCCTTGGAGTAATATTTAAAGTTATAAATACTGTAAATTTAAAATAAGATTTCGTAAAGTTTTTGGTTATGATAAATCTTCTCTGGGTTAACCTAAATTGGTCAGAGAAAAGTAATATGTATTTTCTTATTTAAAGTTTATATTGTAATAGAATTCAAGGATATGCGAGAATTGAGATGTTTAATTTGATGTTATTTTTATTCTGTAATGCGACTTAATCTGATTAGCTATCTTTGGGCTACAAAATATGGCAAAAGTTCTTACCTCAGTCCACCCACTTTGTTGCCAATAAACAGAACAACTTATTCTGTTACAAGGTCTTTCGCTTATTGGCTTTTCTTCTTTAATACAAAGAGAAGGGTCCACGTATTCAAACCCAACGGTACGAACATCATTAGAATTTAAATTATATTTTAAAGTATCAAATGTTTTTTCTTTACTCATATCAATATAATTTATATCATTTTTAGTCGTATTCTTGCTAAGAATATTGTTTGCTAAAGACTCCTCAGAATTCTTAAAAAGAGTTTCGAATTTAGAGTAAGGACTGAAATCTGATAGATTCTCATTTGTAAAAAGGGATTTGATACTTTCTTTGGTTTCTTCATTTCTTAGGCCCAGAAGCTTCCGTGGAATAATTCTAACGCAAGATACAAGACGGAATTGTATGCCATGAGATCCACAGGTTGCGCTACAATGTTCCCATTCTCCAGAAATCCAATGCACCTCACAACTGAAATATTAAAAAAAAAAAATGCTAAATTAGAAATGAAGATAAAAATTTAATAGCTACCAATAATATTAATAGATTAGGGTTAAAAACATGTTATACTGCACAAATATAAGAGCTCTGATCGAAATTTAATAGACAGTATTTTTCTCTAAAATCAATTGGGACTCAAAAGCAAAAATGGGTAATAAGTTCCATTGGATGTTGGCACTCATGCATGAATTTTTCAATAATATTATTCCTACCGCAGCAAATTGTCTGGACTCTGGAACTGTCGGTGCTCGGGCATTGGCAATATATTTATTTCATCAGATTCCGGTTTCAAACATGGAGATGGTGGTCTTGCTAAATTTTTCTTTCTACTTATTTTCAAAGCATTTTTGTGCTTTCGTAACTCATTGTTATTCGTAACTTATTGTTAGCATTATTATTTTTATTTAATGTTTACTTTTGTGCTCCTGGGTTCTCGGGAATCTGATGGCCTGCATGGTCATACTCCAGGGTGAAATTTAAGGAGCAGGACTTTGGTGGTGGCTTTCCTGAAGAAGGGGTGCATCTATATATTATCGTGTTTTCATGCATTAAAATAAGAATAACAAGTTCGGTGCTTTTTGGTAATAATTAAGGGTTTTTTTCTTTTTGCTTTATTTGGGTTTACTGATATTATTTATTTGGTTGAATTTGTGGGGATGACAATTATTAGTATGGAGCAAATATATTTGTCAATTTAGTGGCTGTGGCTGTTTGGATATGATATTGTATATCAGAATAAACTTAAAAATTACCTAGAAATATTCCTACTAATTTTGTTTACCGGTAAACTTTCTTTTTCTATGATTGAATTTTGGGATAGTAACAATGTCGTTAACAAAGCAGGCTAGACCATTACTTGTAGCTATTTCATGGCGTGTCATGTCGGTGAAATTATTGATTTTCCTCTGCAATGAATCAAAATGATTTTGATCTTAGAGATTGCAATGAAGGAAGAATCATGGATCGACACGGCTGAAAACAATCATAAAATTTTGGTCACAGAGGCTTGAGAAAATGTGTTTTCTTCGAGTCCTTTAGGATTCGTAGTACTAGAACTTTTAATAATAATAAAAACCAGATTGAAATGTAAACGATTTTTTATTGAAGTGGCAAAAATTGGTATTAAAATAAAGACAATGTTTATTGAAATATAAATAATTGTATGATATATAGTATATGGGTACTAAGAAATTTTCATTAACTTTTCTTTTTTTATAGGGATTTTTATGTCTTATGTTAGAAATGCTTTGGAAGTGTTTTTTTAAAGTTGGTGTGTGAAGGTGACATTATATATTTAATAGTATTTTTTTACGGGTAATTGTGTGGGTAGTGATTTTATTGTGTGGATGGTTAGTAGTGATATACTATTGGGTTAAGTATACTTTTTCGTATAGGTAATTATATATTTTGGTGTTTATGGGGTTCGTGTATATACATTACCACTTTTTTTATCAAACAATTATAATATTATTTCTAGTTTTGTGTGGAGGAGTTCTGTAGCAAATTTAGTGTGATCTATGCATTTGTGGTCCTTCGTATTTGTGTGGTCTAGGATGTAGTCACACTTTATAAAAGAGGATCTTCTCTCTTTATTACTCCCCTAACATTTTATTTATATATAGTGATTTGTGAGTATATATGGCTAATTAATGTATTAGAGATGTGTGGTGGTATACTATATATATATATAAATAAATACGTATATATATTAGTGGTGAGGTGAGCAACACACGGGAAAATATAGTATTTTGGGTGTTTATGTATATATTTTATTTTGTGGTTGGGGTATTAGTAGTGGGTTTGTGATATAATAGTAATGTTTGGTGGTTTTTGGGGGTACTTTATTTGTGTTATTACGTATTATAATATAGTATAGTTGTTTGTGATGGCTGGCTAGTATTATATTATTTTCGGATATTATTTTTAGAGAGTTTGTAGGTTTTGTATCGTTGTATATCATTATTTGTTGAGTGTACTGGTGATTTTACGTGTCTAATAGTTTGGGTGTTCGTGATATCGTAGGTGTTAGGTGGTGATTTTAGGTTATTGTGTATTTTATCTATTAATCTATTTTTATATGTGTTGTTTACTATATATGGTGTATGTTTAAGGGTATTGTGGTAATACTGTATATCGTGTATTTGTATCTCCCTCCACACTTTTTTTTTTATGCTTGACGTTCTGTTCTACCAAATTTCATTTAAGTTAAAAAGAAATAAAATTATTAATAAAATATTTTCTTAATGTTGTATAGTTATAGTTCTGTGCAATGTTTCCCACTTCCGAGTTGTGAGTAATCTTTTTTCTTCCGTCGTTTCATTTATTGAGAATATATGTGTGCACGCAGGTAGTTTTCTCCTAATTCTCGCATTGTTGATATATATCTAGGTTTATATGTTACTGTTAGTGTTAAATGTTATAGTGTTATAGGTGTTAGTGAGAATCTAAGGACAATTATGTACCAGTATATAAGTATATTTATAGTTATATATTATGTAGTGTTTAGTTGCTAACTTAGGTCTTCAGCGTTTAAGTGGTGAGTTGTATGTTCGGGTAGTTTATATTGTTTATATTTGTTACTACGTTATTTAGGTTTATTTTATTTGTATTATTCTTATTTGTACTATTTGTGAGCGTTATATTAAGTATCTCTTTAATTACGTATAATTTTAATTACATTATCCAGCTTTCAATTTGAGTGTGCTTTTATAATAGTGCATAATATTACTTTTTGATTATTTAGAGTAATGAGCATTTATGAGAGAGTAATTTATTGTGGTCGAGTTCACTATTTTATTTTTGTGGAGTTTGCGTGCCCTTGTATGTGTGTAGTAGAAATTAATAATAATTTCCTTCATTGTAAAACTTCTTAATTTAGTGAGTAGTAAAAATTTTAAATAATAGTAGAGTGAATGGCATGTTTCGTGTTGAAGTGTTATGTGTGTGACTCTGTGTACTGAATTGTTATATTAACTAAATTTTTCATATTCTGTTGTCTTAATTTTTTTTTTAGTTTGTTTTTTTTTTTTGTCATCTTGGATCATTATCATTATCATTTAATATTTATTATAATATGTGTGTTTTTCATTATTATTTATGCATTGTTTTGTGTTGTTGTGATTGAGAGTTTATTCATTCTTTATATGAGGTCGTGTAGATAAGTTTAGATTTATTTGATAATATTGTGTTTATGTGTGTGTGAGTTATTTTATACTCAATTTTTATATATATATAGTTATTAACATATAATTTGTGTTTATAATATTGTACGATTCTACATAGTTGTGGTGTGGTACTTTATTTACTGTAGGTGTGTGAAGATTTTTCGGTGTTGTTTCGTGTGACAAGTGTTGATGAGGAGTGAGCTAACATTGATTGGTGAGTCCGGTTATATTATTCATCTTCAAGCATCTGGATGGAGTCTACTTATACTACGATATTTGTGCTTAGTTAGCGAGAGTTGAGGTATATATTTATTCTTATAATTGAGCTTATGTTAGAAAGTGTAATTGTTAAAATTAAGCTTATTTATTATTATTATTCGTCCTCTTTGTTTTTAATAATATTATTTAAGGATGTTTCTTGAATATTTGTAGTTGAGGCTTGTTTAATAATTGAAATTAAATATTGGTCATTAAAATTTAAAGATAATGTGAACGTAAAATCGTATTAAATTAAAGCTTTATTAGAAAATACTTTATTTATACTATATTAATTGAACTTATTTAAAAAATATTAAAATCCTTGTTGATATTATAAAAATATTAAATTTTAGCTTAATTTTTAATAATAATTTAATGCTTATTTTAAATAAAAATCAAACTTTAATGTTTCTGTCATGTAAATATTAAAATTAAGCTAAATTTTAAAAGAAATAATAAATTTTAGCTTAATTTTAATAAAATATTAAATTAGTTTATGTATTAAAAAAATTTTAAATTAAAGTCTTATTTAAAAATATTAATTATAAGTTTTATTTTAAGAAAATAATAAATTAATTATCTTGAAAAATATTAAAATTTCAAGTTTATTTAAAAAAAATTGATTAAATTTAAGCTTAGTTATAAAAACAAATTAAATTAAGTCTTAATTTAAAAAATATAAATTGAGGCTTATTTAAATAATTATTTCCTAGACTTCCATGATTAGTGAACAGGTCGAAGAAAGAGACACAACGAAGAGAGTTCGCCTCTCACCAACTTGGTCTAAATGAATTTTTTGGTTCTCGTCATCCTGCCAAATACATAATACATGAATAATAATAATCATCAATAATAATAATAATCCACTAATAATATATAATAATAATAATAATAATATTTAATATAGATAATATAACAGTATTACTTTCCTACCTCATTATATTATTAATTCTATTATCTGCTATATTCATTATTCAATTTTATTATTATGTATTATTTCCCATTTATTTATTCATTAATTATCCACGTTCATTGAATCTATTATAATTATCCATTATTATTATATACTATATTATATTTTATTATTATTCATTATTATTTTACTATATTATTATCTCATTATTCATTATTACTTATTTTCTTACTTACTTATTATTATTATCTATTTTATTATCTTCTGTTATTCATCATTATTGTTATTAACATTATCTATTATTTATGTACCAATAGATCTTCATTTACGTATACGAACCCAGAGCTCTATGAAAGGACTTCCTCCTATGAATGGGTCAGTTCATGAACTGAATTCTTAGTATACTTTCCTGACCCTGACCCACATTAAACGACCATCAATCATTACCCTACAATCATACCAATTTATTTCGTTGAAACTATCTATTTTTATTGAAAAATTCTCTTTTTTAGCGTTATAATTATATATATTATATAATTACTCTATACTATATTATACTATATACTCTCTATATAATATATCTATATTATATATTATCTATCAATTCCTATATATATATAGTATATACTCATACTATATATCATATTACCTATATACTATTACTACTACCCCTACCTCAAACTAATACCCCCCTATACTCTAACCTCATCCTACTACGAACTCAACCCCTCAACTACACTATACCCTATTATATCTACTATATTATACTACCTAACCAGTATACTACCCTAATTATATATATAAATACTTAACATAACTAAACTACCTAACCTCCTTCCCCTACGCTACTTATCCACCTCATACTCACACTATACTATACCCTACCTACTCTACTCTATCACTACACCTACCTATATATAATGAATACCATATAATATAATCACACCTAACATACTACCTATCAACACTATATACCTATATAACTCACCCCTCTATACTATATACTATCATACATATACAGTACTCATATTACTACTATATCACTATCCCACCATATATACTACTATATAGTATACCCTATACTACTATCCTACTATATATATATATCACCCAGACAGAGTGCGACTCTGATCGCTGCATGCTCATCGTTACATACGCCCTCAGCACGCAGTATCTCAACATTTATACGAACACGCATCTAACTTTTTCGCAAATCTTGGATGTTAAACCGCTTTCTAAACATCTTCTTTACTCTATTCTTTTCTGCGAAAGTTCGGATATCAACAATCAATGCAAATTTAATTACGCAACACTTTAAAACGAAAAAAGGTTAAGCCTCAGACATAACGCATTAAATACTGCTCATTTACTAACATTACCAAAACTGGCGCGCAGTTCCATGCCATCCCACTGGATTGGAGGCGCACCCGGCACTCTGTGAATTAGATTGATTTGAAATATTAAACGTTATTACCTTGTTTGCCAGAAACGAGCGTTAGACACGAAAACGGTTTAGAAGGAAGACACTTAAGTGAAGTTAAATATATATCCTTTATATACTATTTACACTAACTATATTATACTCATACCCCACCCCTATACTAACTCTACTATATACCTACTCTATACTACTTCCCTATATACCTCACTATATATTACTAATTACTACTATATATATATATCCTATACCCTATGCCACCTATATAATACCTATATTCTATTGATATTAATATATACCCCATACCTCAATACTTAACTCCACTACTATACTTACTACCTATACTCTAGATACTACCAATATTATATTATATATATACCTTATATCCTATATATATATACATACCCATCACCTACCTCCATACCTATTACCCCCTATATGACATACTTATTATACCATACCTATACTCATATGATCTACTACTCATATACCTCACTCCTACCCTACAACCTTAAGTCCCTATCACCCCAGTATTCACTACTACTAATACATACCTATACTAATACTACTAAACTCACATACTAAATAATTAACCTACCCCTACCCTACTCACCATATACCACCTACCTATTAAGCCCCCCTTACCCATACATACTCACTCATATAAATCATCAGCCCCCTATATCAATACTACATTACCCCTTTAATAAATACCATATACTACCCTACTTACCCCCCCCCTTACCATACCACTAATCACCACATAGCTATATATAAATATATATATATATAAGTACCATATAATACCCCTATACACATGCTGCTCATGACCCCGCCCATATCACCTCGCATTCACCCACCCATGATACAACTCATTTTACATTCTATTTAACAATAATCGTAAACACAACCTAGGCACTTGGCAGATTGTTGCGCACACGCACATCACTCACTCACCTCGAGTATGTTTCGCTACCCCAGCCCGTACTGTCCAAACCGGTTCGAAACAGGCAAACGGATCTGGATCTATCTAATCTATCGGCCTATACGCCTCTCTGCTATTCTTTCTCTCTAAGATCTTTGCAAACCCCTAGCTCCCTCTCTCATCTTCACTTCAGATCCTCATCTGCGAATCTCACCTCTCCATTTCTTTCCGATCACCACAAGCTACGCCGGGCTTTTCGGCGCCATCCGAGGTCTCTCGCGTATTACTCCCTTTCTATCTGCATACTTCGAGACTGTTATCGTCACTTTGCCTGCGCGTAAGCAGCTTGATCCACAGTGCAGCCACCTGACCGGCGTGGACTTGTGGGGTTTCCTTTCACTATTATGACATACTCCAGAGGCATTGAGACAGGGGTAATGGGAAGCGATATCATGCCCGGCTCTACTAAGCTCCTCACTTCCTTTTGGGTTTTCTCCTTCTCTTTTTGCTTCCATCTAATGACTCCTAGTTTATTCTCTTCTTATCACGAAAATCGCGGGTCAAATAACTTCGAGCTGTTGTTGTCTGAAATGGGGTGCGACTTTATTCTTCTTCTATTTCAATAAGAGTCGTTCCCTCATGATGTGTTGTAAATGACGCATAATGAATTCTCATCTTCCTAAGGAAGATATTAATTCGTTCACATTACTCATTCATGATGTGACATATCAGTTCAACCCATCTTTGCTGCTGCAGCTCACTCTGCCTTATCCTCACAATTCCGTAAATGTCACGGGCTCTGTTCTCGCCGCTCTCTGTCACATCTGTCTTCACTCTATTTCCATGTTTCATGCACCATCTTTGCTCTCACGCGAAACTTGCTCTGTACTCTTTATCACTTTAAGAAGTAAATATAACGTGATCTCGCCAATTCTTCTCGGCGATGGAGCATTCCGTGGGATTGCCTTTCCGAGTAGGCGCGGCGGTACGTTTTCCTTCTACAACTTTTTAGCGGCGGTGGAACTTCATACTCTTCTTAACCACGGGCCCGCGCGACCTGAAATCACGTAGGCCGAGAGTCTCGCTCTTTACTAGACTTTAAGCCGATCCGGATGTCTACTGGATTGTCGCCTCATGTATTCTTTTCGGACGCGCTTGAGTTGATCTCTGAATTTATCCTCAGGTCTTTTCCTTGGCTGTATTTCGTTTCAACTTTGTTAAATATACCCTTGGGCTCATATACTATTAGCTGACTGAGAGCAACGCTTAGTTCTTTGGGGAAAATCACACGGAAATACCAGGGTACCCTATATTAACTCGTGTTGCCTAAAGAGTCATTTCGAGCCTCTATGCTAAACATTGTTGGGTGCTGGCGCCCTCCAAAGCACTGCGGAAGTTCTGTTTTAGGCTTGCGCTCGAAGACCTTTTTTTTCCTCTTTCTCAAAGTTTGCCTCAGTCCTATCGCAACGGGCCTCATTGCCTTGTATGGAGTCACATGCCTCTCATATCCTGGCGGGGCGGGGGGGCTCTGGTTTCAAACCCGGGCTTCCATTTGGATAAGGGTCGAAGTCAAAGGCCAAAAAGACGACCAGGCCCTCGTTGGGCAAATCTCGTAAACGCGACAGTGGCAGTGATCGTGTCGGCGCGCGAATGGACGTAATTGCTGTTGATATTAGTTACTTCCAGGCGTTGGTCTACAGCATGCGCAGTTAGACTGATCTCACTTTCTATACACTTTCTTTTTGAGCCGCACTCTGTCTTTACTGGAATTCTTCTTCCCATCTCTTCTGTGTTTCGTCGTTTCCTCGCTGAAATTTAACATCACCCCCCCCTCCATCTCACTTTAAAAGCCTCGCGGTAAACGTTGGATGTCTCGACATCATGGAACTGTGCGGATTAAAGTTCATTTTGCGTGATCTTGGATGACTGAAATAAAACTGATGTGTGCAACACCTACCCCTCCTTCGAATAGAGCGTTTGCCGAGTGAGCTGGATGGATGAACACACTGTAAAATAATATCATCATATCCCATATATATATAGTATTAACTGTAAAAGTTATAATATGCTCTCTGGATATATCGCAAAATAATTTTGTCAATAATAATAATACCAATAATAATACTATCATACAAATTCACCTACGATGCACGCGCATTATATATATATATATATAAATAATAGAAAGAGAGAGAAGATGAAGAAGAGAGAGAGAGAGATGAAGTAAGAGAGTAGACGAGCAGAGAGATAGAGCAGAGAGACGAGAGAGAGGAAGCGGCAGTACAGAGAGAGAGATGAGAGAAAGAAAGATGAGAGATAGGGGAGAGAGAGACTAGAGAGGAGAAGATAAGAGTAAGAAGGCACTGTCTTTTCCACCTCCGATTGTTCTTATGCTACACACATGTTAACACATGAGAAGAGGGAAATGAATGAGAACTTTTCAACTAACAATCGACGAGACGTAAGAGGAGACGAGTAACCAGAGAGAGAGAGAGAGAGAGGATGAAGAGAGAGCAGAGACGAGAAGAGAGGCACTGAAGTATAAAAGTTACTGTAGGAGTCGCTCCACTTGAATCCGACTCCTATATAGCCCTAGCCTAGAACGCGTCTACTAAGCTGGCTACTTTCCCTATGCCTGCCACGAAGTGCAACCCCCTTCTATTCACATTTCTGGAGAGTATACAGAGGCCGGAGGCTGTGGAATACGCTATTTAATAACTTAGTTTTTACTTGACTGCAACATCCAAACGGATTGTGTCTAACTAGATTATACGTTTAGCGTTATATGAACTTTTATATCTTTGCTTTTTAGAAGCAGAAGAATAGTTAACTTCAACAACCATCTGTTTTAAACTACATCAGCCTCCCTTCGCCCTTGGCTTCAACCTTACTACCTTACTAATAAAATCCCTATCTCACTCTCCGGACCAACGGCTACTCCGTACCCTACTTACCCCTCCTCCATTTCTGACATTATGTAGAACCAACAAACCGCATACACGAATTGTCCCCACCTATGATAGAACAGTCTGCCCCGGTCAGACCAGTGCCGTTTTCTATAATTTCACGTTATAGTTTATATTTCCAATCCCCTTCTATGCGGATGCAGAGCCTACTTCCGCTGTAACACCTGTTCTAGAGAAGGATAAACTGGCCTTGAATCGACATAATTAACCCATATACAGAAGTGTTCAGCCTTTACATATTTTGCGGCACTTTTTGGTTTTTAATTAAAATCTCTTCGATCCCTAAATTAAATTTCTGCGCTGGTAAATACCACTATCCATAAATTACGCTATACCCGAGTTCTCCTAACCCACATGTGCTATTGGCTATACCGTTTCCTATACTGATAATCTAGCTTGCCTTCCTTCCTACGATACGTAAACCTAACTCTTTGGTCACACCCCATACTCAACCCATAACAGTCCATCTACTAATATTTCAACAATTGTGGAACCCCACATCTAGACCGGCTCTCGTCACATACCCCCCTCTATCCTAACTAATCCGCCTATCCATCATACCTAATTACCCCCACTGAATGTGATGTGAGGGCCGAATACTTATAATTAATATCCTGTATCAATAATGTACATATACTTAATAAGGTAATAAATATATCATATTTTTCTTAAAACTTTGGCACCACAGCTATTAATATATACTTTAACCACTTGTTAATTTTACTTTTACATTATTCTTTTTAAACAAAATTTATTTATGCTATTTTAAATTTTGTATAAATACTTTAAACCTCTACCTCTTTTAATTTTGCCATCTAATGAAAATTACGTTTAAGTAAAGTAAATTATATATATACTTTAATTTATTAAATTATGATATTTTTATATTTCTTTTTACTTTTTTCTTTTTGTTTTAATTTTTTTAACTGACTAACTGTAAATGAAGTATTTTTTGTGGGAAAATATTAAATATACAATTAGTCGGCGAAAAATAAATTCTTTAACTTTAAATAATTTTTTTAAGTATTATTTAATAGATAACTAGAGTTTCGAGTCAAGTGCGTTGGACGGGGGACGAAGCCCCCAGCTATTTTGCTCGTTAGCCTTCGTACGGTCAATGCTTTGTAGAAATAGCTGTTGCCTGTAACGAAAGTATTATTTGATAGTTATAAAAATAAATCAAAAACAATTTTATATAGCTAATTAATAATAAATTTATAGGAATAGAAAAAAAAAAAAGATAAATAATCAAACAACTAAAATAAATATAAATAAAATATATATAAATAAATACAGTAAATAAATAAATAAGAATATACATATAAAATATAATAAATGGCGAGGTTCATACTACGTTACATACAGGACCTACTACCGTGTACTTACAGTCAGCTATAGAGTCTATGTTACTATTTCATTAAACATAACGCTCTTGAACATGCCAAAAAAATGTCTGCTTTCCTATGTTTAAACTTTTACCTATTCTTTATTATATATTAACATTTTTATTACTAAATGCTATATCTTATTAAGTTTATTTTTCAACTTCTCACGTTTCCACAAAAGAAAATAACAGATTTGTCAATTGTATATACTCATCTATAACTTATTTATTATCAAAGCTACATTATTAGCTAAAAAAATAAAAAATAACTTATAGCTATATTATGAAAAGTTTTAAGCTTAATTACTTTACATATAACAAAAAGTGTGTCATTAGCATTTTATCTCTGCTTCTGATATTAAAATTGATATTAAGCTGCTTCTTATTATTAATTGTCAAATAAACAAAATTGAAATTGAAAAAACATTGATAAAACTTTCCGATAATTCATTCATTTCTTCTTCTACTATTATTATTAGTTATTATTATGAGTTATTTTAATAATTATGTATTATTATTAAATTAATTACATTCATGTTTATATTATTTATTAATTATTATTATTATTATTATTATTAATTATTATTTTTATTTAAGTCAATGTATTATAAAGTAGTTTATTGAAAGTTATTGTGATGATCTATTTTATGGTTATTTCAGATTGTTTTATTATTATTATTTCACGTGTATTTGATTTGCATTTTATTGCTGATGATACTGATTATTTATATGGTTATTATTATTGATAGTTATTAATTCATTATTATTATTATTATATTACTTGTTGCTCTATATGTATCATTATTACCAACTGTAAATTACGTAAAACAATTTTCAAGGCAAATTTTTCTTAAAATTAGTTTAATCTAGAGGATTTTATAAGCAACTTAGCCTCCAGATATCATGTGGAGGAACTTTTGTTTCAATTACAGGCTTAAGGTCTTTATAATTCAATTTAATAATTACATAATTCAAATATTTCAAATGTTTTTCAAATTTTGGTAGGGTCATAGTTTGAATATAATTATTACATATTTTTTTTTTTTTAACAGTTAATTTCTGGAGTTCGTGTTACATCCGGACTAAAATTATAATAATACTTACAAATTATAATTGAGTTAATTAAAGGATTGTGGAAAATGTAATTGTATATCATTAGTGTTCAATACTTAAGCTCTTGTTTTTAGATAATAATAATTTTCCTTTGAAAATGTTCTTATTATCTAATTAATTATTATTATTATTATTAATTATAATTAAAGTAACTTGCCTAAAAATATTTCTAAAGTCGAAAATCAATGTATTCAAATCGCGTTGCAATTTTTGCGAAATTATCATTCAGCAGAGGATTATTGGGGCCAAAGTTTGCATCTCGATAATATTAAACTAACGTTTATTTATAAAGGAGAGTTTTTAGACAAGAATACAGGATGAGGACTCAATCAATTATAGCAAAATACACCGATTTTCATAAAACTTTAGCAGTTAAAATCCTTAAAAGTTAAAAACTTAAAGTTCTCCCAAGAAAGGAAAACTAATATATATATATATAATATATATATATATACTACTATATATATATACTATATATATATTATAATATATATATATAATATAATATATATATACTACATAATATATATATATCATATATATTTATATATATATATTATATATATTTATAATCTATATATAAATATATATATATATATATTATATATTAATTATAATTATTATATATATTTATATATATATATATATATATATATATTATATATATTTTATGATATTTATATATATATATATATATATACTATAATTATATTATATATATATATAATAATATATATATTATAAATGGAGAAATTACATCTGAAAAAGGTTATAAAGTCTCTATTGAGACTTGATAACTTTTTTCAGATTTATTTCTACGTTTTTTTTTTTGTTTTTTGTTTGCATGGAAAATGCATTTGTGCTAATGCATGGCACACGAACTTGTGTCTACAGGGCATGGGGCGGACCCAAAATATCGCTCGACCAGTGAGTGCTGAAAATAATACAAAAGAAGCATTTGGCAGCTATATAAACTTTGGAAAAAATATTATAAGAACTAAAATAGCATTTACCTTTCGATGTAGTTGTGAAATACCAACTAAAATAACTTTTTTTCAGGTGCATTTCTCAAGTCTTTTTTTTTACGTTTTTCGTTCATTGTAACACATTTTAAACATTTCTTTTAAGTTTCATGAAAAAGTGGCAAGATTTTAGGTGAGCTTAGCAGTAATTGATAAGGACTCAGGACTACATGTCTACCTCACATCACGCAATCGATCAAATAATGTTTTACTTTGTAGGACGAAGAAGTTTAAATTAAAGAAATAAAACTGATAGCACTAAAATTGGGATCATTTCTAATCTGGGCTTTTTTAATTCTAATCTGGGCGCTTTTAATCCTAATTTGGGCTCTTTTAATTCTAATTTGGTAGTTTTTTGTAATCTAAATGTAACGTACTATCAGTTTTAGCTCTTTTTGCTCTAGTATGTTATTTTTATCATTCATCATTTTTCCTCTTCTTTCTTCATTCTTTTCTCTAGGGGTAAAGAAAATTCCTCTTATACTTTCGCAATAAACTCTTTCTTTGCATTTACTCGACTTCAAATTTTTGACTAAATAATGATATTCAAACTGTCCTTCAGTGCCATTTCTGAATCGGAGAATATTTTTTTTATTTTTTTTTTTTTTTTTTAAACGTAAAAATTTTAATTAACTTTAATTTTTTGCAAGACTTTATTGTAATCGAGTTATTCCATACAAACTGTAAAACCTGGTGTTAATATTATCGATATTTATTTATATTATTCGATGATGACTAATATTATTTATAATTATATTTATATTATTTTATATCTTTATATTTGTGTATTGATTATTTTCACAAATTTATTAATAGTATTATATGTTCATGATATTATTTATGTTAATTAATTATTTATATATTATTATTTTTTTATTAATTTTGTCTTAATTGTTATTACTTATAATTTATATAAATATAAATATTTTTTAATATTGTTTATTAATAATCCTTATTATTTTTATCATAATTGTAATTATTTAATTATTATTATTATTATTTTATTATTATTATTATTATTAATTTTATTTTAATATTTTATCTATTTTTTGAAGTGCTTACTATTTATTTGATTCTCCTTCCATAGTGAAAATAATATTTTTTGAAAGAGCAGCTGGAGCCGTTGTTTCAGACTTTTTTTTACATGATCAAGCATTGTTCCGATATATTATAATTATATATTTTTTTTATTCCTCACATAATGCAAATTCCTTTTTTCTCTCATCGTATAGTAGTTTCCAATGGTATTTTTGTTAACCTAATAGTAGCCTCGGTTACTCATACCGTTTTTTGTATGACTCTACTTAAATGGTGGGGATAATGGGAGGTATGCTCTCGGAGATTTATAGAGGTTCTAATAGTATATACATTTATTTTACATTATAATTCATGATAAACTATCTTACACATTATTATAGTGCTTTATCAGTTACACTATAAATTATAATATATATATTATATATATATATATTAATATATATATATTAATATAAATATTATGAATTATTTATTTTAACAAGTAATAATATATTTTTTATATATATAATGCTACTTATAAACAGATATTATGGATATATTATTAATACTATTATGAATAATAATATCAAGGCAAATAACATATAGTTAAATAAAAATACTATATAAATATATATAAATATATATATAAATATTGTGATAGTACTCGTAAGTCACTAGCATTAAATAAATTTATATGTAACTTTGCTCTATATATAGTGTATATATATTTAATATTAACTTATATTATATTTTATATTATTTATAGTTTAATTATTTTTATTATGTGGTATAGTTAAATAATATTATTTATATATATAATATTTTTACTAGTTTATTTATATTTTATTAACTAAATGGGAAGAGAGAGTCTCTCGGTGGGAACGGGCAAAGAGGAACAATACTGGTGTGGTTTGTTAAAGTCCCCTAGCACATCATAAGAATGTATTAAGGCAAAGAGAAAGTTTAATGAATCATCAGGAAAAAGAGTCGGCTAAGGAGAGGTGGATCGGTGGCTCGCACTCGGCGAGGAATTAATAGCTGAGAATGAAAACTTCTATATATTGTGGTCTTGGTTGTATGCCAAGCGTAGGGAGGTGAGGGAGGGAGTGTTGAGAGCGAGGAGTGCATGCCGATTTGCAGGCTCGCAGGAGACGGATGGGTTGCATGAGGGAGGTTTACGGCAAGAATCGGAGGTGCGAGAACTCGAACAAACTGGCAACCGCGCGGTGTTTTAAGGGCGACGGATGGTATTGGGTACAAAAGAACTCGTGAAGGAGATGGACGCGCCGTCTCCAACAAAACGACGCTGTATATTGCTTGTGAAGTTCTACCTCCCTGAGTTATGTGTGCTGGTGTCGGCAGAATTGGGAGTCTGTTGCCGGGAGGTGTTCGCGTCGGGAGAGCAACTCACACTGACGCTATTACCGACTCATTCTACGGGGTAGATATGAAAAGAATATCTAGCGGTATCTCGCTCTGACACCACATTAACCGAGGTATACTTTGTTCCCCCCGTCGGGCTCGAGGGCCCCCTTAAATTTGGTGAAATAATTGAGTTTTATTTTTTCTTCGGATAGTTGATTTAGAAGAATTAGTAATTAATGAAATTTTTTAGTTAGTTTGAGGGAGAGAACGATTGAGCGAGAGTCTCGACGGGGGACAGAAGGGAGGGGGTGCAAGGGTAGAGATTTATTCATGACCGGCCGAAAGAGGGAGCAGAGTGAGCTTGCGGTACCCGTTGAGTATACTTAACCACCCGCGACACTTAATAAGAAGAACATGGAATCCTCAACAATGTTTATGAGCCGCAAATGAATAGTTCGGGGGGGTTTTCCCGTCGGTGTGACGAAAAAGCTCCTTTGAGTTAATTCCGTTCCTCCACGAGAGAGACAGTATGGGGGAAGGATGTTCGAGGGAGTAATATTTAGAGTTATCGGTGGGGCGCACCCTGAATTCTATGCTATCTCCACAACGCTGGAGGCCGATGAGTACCACCGAGCTTGCTCGCTCACATGGCTGAGTGAAAACAGGTTTTTGAAAGGGTTGTTTGAAAGGGCCACTAGTGAAAGTAATAGTAGTTATCACGTTAGAATGGGGTGAAGTCAGGGGAAGTGTGTTAAGTGGCTGCCTGTTTTTAGATTAACAATGATAATTTGAGACATAAGATATAAATAATTTTTACTATAATTTTAATGTCACAGAAAAAAAAAACGAAAAAAAAAAAAAGAATGATGTTTGGTATAATTTGTCCTACTCCTCACCGATTATTAGGGTAATTGCATGAATTGTGCTCCTGGGGAAGGAGGACAGAAGAGGTTAAGCCGTAGAAAGGTGAGATATATGTGCTTAGCGAGAATAAAAGGGAAGAGCAATGATAATGAATTAGTGAGAAAAGATTTTGGGTCTGTTTTATGAAGAATCTGTAAGACCTGAGCGCACGAATACCTATATAGTTTGCAGATCTAGGTCTTTAAAAATATCTAGAATCAGATTGGCAGCAACCATTAAAAGAGTATGGAAGCATAGTATATATTTAAAGTAATTTTGAATTTATAAAAGAAAAGTATAAATTGAAAAAATATCGGAGAAGTCACGAGGTGTAAGTATATTATCAGCCGAAAGATAGGAAAATACGGAGGATATGCGTGAAGGTTTACATATCCTTTTGCTTGAAGAATCAGCATGTGGCCTAGTACTTACTGATCTGAATATGAATATAGGATTCATAATTTTTTGATAATTGTTTTTTGTTTTCCATTATTAGATTTATATTATATGTGGGGTATGTTGGTATTCGTAACATTATATCACATTTGATAGTAAATTGCTATCAGAGTGAATTATATGATCGCTTTGATTGTGAGGTAATTTTGTGGATATGAGTCATGAAGTAGTTATCTATTATTACATTTGTAGTGATTTATAATTGTAACTATTTTATATATTGTTATGTTTTAGAGAGAGCAGGGGTAACTGTTGCGATGAGAATAAGATAGATAAAGGCCGCATACTGAGTTGCTGGGAACATTCTGGAGAGGGATGAGGAGTTAGATGGGAGGCATAGGAGGTCTTGGGAGTGGAGGTTGTTGGGAGGCAGATAATACCGAGGGGGAGGTCCGAGAAGTATAAACGGTCGAAAATTTTCTCGATAGCATAAAAAGTTGATTTGACTCATCGAGCTCACTTTATCTTCGATAAAATTTATGGTATTAGCAAAAAGTGTATAGACTATTAGAAGATAGATAAATGAAAAAAAGGGGTACTACATAATTCACAATATATAATGAATATAAATATATATACACCTGACAGGCAGATTAAATATGGTCCATAATACCCTGGGAGTTATGTAAGTAAGTAAGAGAAAGTATAGTAAAATATATATTAATTAATATAATATATATATAATATATATATATATTAAAATTAATAATATAATTAATATTAATTATACTATATAGACCGTCATTATATATAATAATGTGGACACAAATATATAATAAACATATATTTTGATTATCTGATAAATAAAATCATTAAAATAAATATAATCAAATATATAAATAATGTAATTTAAAACTCCATAAAATGTAATAATATTTATATGAAGCCTACGAAGGAAATCAAATAAATCTATAAAATAAAAAAGTAAACGTTATCTATTTATAATAAGCATACAATCGAAAATTTTATTTAATTTTATATATATATATAATTATATTATATTATATAGCCTTATATAAATACATATATAAATTAAAATATTATTTAACTCAATAAATATCTTTTCACCAAATTAATAAATTTAATTTTGAGGACTCAATAATTAGGTGTTATATTATCGCTTTTGGGCCTTAATATATATATTATATATATATATATATATATTAATTATATATATATATATATTATTAATATATATATATATATATAATATAAATATATATAATATATATATATATATATTATTATATTATATAATATATTATATAAATATATATATTAATATATTATATTATAATATATATATATATTTATATTATATATAATATTATTAATATATATATAATATTATATATATAATAAATATATAATATATATCATTAGTTTAAATATATATATAATATATATATTTAATATTAATATATTATATATATATATAAATAATATATTAATTTATATCTATAATATAAAGAGAGAAATATATAATAAATATATTTATATCTATGCATATCGTAATTATAATGTAAATTTATATAATAATTATAAACAAAATCTAATAAATTGCGCCCTTAAACTTCAAAATTCATGAAAAAATATTAAATAAAATAATTATCTAGAATTACTAGAGAATTATGTATATTAGCTAAAAGAAATTTAAAAGTATTTAATATAATATTATAAAGTTTCTAAAATTAGAATAAAGAAAATAACCAAATTTAAAAAGTAAAGCATAAATTTACATATATTAAAAAATTGAAATAAACTATTTCACGTCGCACCTTAAATTCACAACTATTCATGTAAAAGATCTATATATTAATTTTCTCTTCGTGTTTGGTATTCGTATTTTGCATTATTATAACTATATATTTTATAATATAATTATTAAATACACAAAAGTACATAACAAAGGAGGAATTATTGAAGAAGAATTCAGAGGTACTTTGGTCATTGCAATATCAATAGAATAATAATAACTGTAAAACACCTTGTAAGCTAAAAGGAGATTATAGAGAACTATATGATGAGAAGGTTTTTAAAAATTAGTTTCTATTTACTTTTAATTTTTTTAAAGTCTTACAATGCGACCTAATTGCTTAATAGTACATAAAATACAGTATATTATATACATATACAACACATTTTTTACACCATGCAGTATAGTGTATGTATATAGTATCGAGAATACCCGGTAGTTGCTATATATTATATATATATATATATTATCAATTCACCCCATCCTTTATATATATATAAAGATTTTAAATATAAAATGTAAAAATCTTAATAATTATTTATATATATAGAGAAAATATATAGTTTAAATAATTTGTTTATAAAATAATATTTAAATAAGTTTTTTTTTATTTGTCTAAAAAATATTTTTAAATAACCTCAAATGAGTATTTGAATAAGACGGAAATAAAATTAAAAAGATAATATTCGTTTGGTTGGGGGGATAAATGGAGTACCACTATTATATCTGACTTCTGATTTAAAGTAATAATACATAAATATAACATTTTTATACTTATATTTTATATATTTTTTCATTATAAATTATACTTATCCTTATATTGTATGTATTTAATATACTTATCCAATTGTTTTATGTACTAACTTAGTATAATCACCTCCATTTAATACCATGTCCTTTAGCTCTATAGATATTATATTATGACATCCTTTTGCAACTTCATTTTTAGGCGATTTTTTTTATAACAGCATTCGCGTGCTTTGTAAATCATTCTTAAATATTATTTTTCAGTTTTCGTGGATTCACTTACGAAGTGTATCACTGTAGCACTGAGACTTTTATAGATTCACATATATATTTTAGTGTAATATCTTCCTCTCTCACTCTTGTAAAATCATTGCACCAATACGTTGAATTATATTTGATATATTCTAATATTACTATAATTCTTGATGGTACTAATATTACTAAACTAAAGAACTTGGGTTTTGTGAAGTGAAAAGCTTATAATGGATTTTTAAACACAATTATTATTTCCTATTTTTGTTTTTTTCTTTTTCATAGACCATCGTAGAACAGTCTGAATACATCAGTTTCCCAAGTTAGCGAATAGAAAGTAGCTACTCTCAACCAGCGAGAAAAACTTTACGCCTTTGACTTTTCTATTTATCTAGTCTACTACTTCATCCAAGTTAAAAGTGTGTCATTGTTAACCGTCAAAATACGACATCTCCAACGATTTGAAGTGTAGAGGCATGACCAAGTAAAACGCAAAGCCTATTACAATCCTTTCACTATATATATTATATATATATATAGTTGCTAGTTATCCTACACTTATTATATATAATATTAGGACAATAGCCTATACTAGATAATCTGTAATTTTGGGTTTATGGAATATTACCGTAATATCCTTGATTATATTATATGTAGAATATTAAATATAATGTTATATCAAATAATATGATATTGTGTGTTTTATATATTATTAGTATATTGTAGATTAATTGTTAGTAGAAAATATTGTATCATCCTCTATATTAACTCAATGAACTTTCACTCGTTACTATCCTCGCGCCTGTTTGTCTATCTAATTTAGCTGCGTAACATTGTTTCCAATTATTTCATTTTCTTCCAAATAAGGATCTATAAAGGCTTCGTTTTCCTCATTTGAATGTCACGCTCTGTTTCATTACTGTCTTTCCTTGTTCAAACATGTTTATGCTGGTAAGATCAGAAGGTTTTGCGAACATCATTTGCTGATGTAATATTACTTAATGTGTTGTTGAAATAACAGCTTTATATAAACATGAATATCTTAGAATAAGAAATGAGTTACTATTATAAGTTCTCCTTCATTAGTCTGCCAAATATTGTTTGGTCCATTAATGCATATTTCGTTTAGTTTTCACTTATGATTGCATTTCCATTGCTTTTTAAATTTTCTACTGTAACAAAGCCAGGCTTTCATTCAGATTTGTTTTCTTCTACGTCATCTTTTAATACTTTAGCAATTTATTTTTAAACTATAATATTATTTAATGCTTAATTTTTATCAATCATTCTTTTTTTATTAGAGATAACACGCTGATACGCTTTTGCATATCTCTTTTTCTAGGCAACTCCATTTCAGCAACTTAAAAAATGCAATACAGAGAAGACAATATTTCTCGTCCATACTGCGTACTTAATACTAAATCGATTAAGATAAGTGGTCCTCATTTATTTATTGAGTATCTAATTACTAAGCTTTCTCCAATTAAAGTTTTTCTCATAAGGCTGTCACTAATCGATAGCAAGTCTTGGCTAACTTCTCCACAACCATACACACATCAGCCTGTCATCTCCAGGGGAATTATTTTAAAGTTAATACACGCAATACACAATTACATCACACAACAACACAACATTTTTTAGTAGTAATCCACTCGAGCAATCTAGCATACATAGTTATAGTAGCTGTACAATTTTAAACTAGAGATATCATTGATTCGGTTTTAACCTCTGTCCTACCATTTGTCATTAAACTACTACTCTGACATTTCTGATATATATCGCCCAAAGACCCACTACGTCATCAGCTGACTCGTTTCAAACCTTTTTATTCAATTCTACCATAAAAAAATATGATATATACTGCATTTACTGTATTTATGCTTTGTTATATTTATTTCCCTGTAAAATTTATTTTTTCCTCCTTATCTTATTGTTTTGTAGGAGAGTAAATCTAAATTATAAATATGTTAAAGGTGGTTTCACTTATTCACACTAGCAAAACTATCTATTAAACGGTTCAGTATACCATCATGGACTGTGCAATTGATTCTGACAGCATAAATCCTAAATCTCATTTTTCATTATCACTCAAATGCATAGGAGCAAGGTGATTTTTATACTCTACATTAATTTTCATCTTATCCTATAGGCGATCTCACTTCACTCGGACCTTGCAATCCAAACGTTTTCTGCTAATCTCTCTCAACATACTTTTTAGTTTTCCAGTCTGACGTAGAGTTTAAAATTCCTTGTTGGTATTTTTAATTTGGTCATTGAATGAACAGTGATAAATAACTGAAATAGAACGATCTTAGTGAAAGGTGTACCGTACTCTTGTCAGCAGTTGAAATCCTTGTACAGTTTCTTCACAGCACACCTAAAAGAGATAGATCTTCTTTATCCCAGATTTCCACACAAAAGGGAAATTGGTTTTTAATTTCAGAGATTTCCACCTCTTAACTTTAACGAAGAACTGTTTCATCAACAGTGCATAACAGATAGAGTCTTTAAGACTGTAGTACAACCGTACTACCTAATCTCCAAGCAAATAAGCAAGGTCAACTTTACTAAATCGACCAATACTTCTACTTTCTATGCATGCTTTGCCATGATGAAGCTGTGTTAATACACAATGGCCATACACAAACCAAAACATGGCTACTCTAATAGAAAACACATGCCAAGTGAAATTCCTTTAGTCGCATTCTGGGATAGAACCGGTTTTACAATCAGTCAATAAGATTTTACTCTAACCAATAATGAAAGTTACAACGTGACACACATACACACAAACTATTTTTTTACCAATTGTAAAATACTCAATAGACGCACACACAAAATACATATAGCTCATCACACAATAATAATAATATAGTATTAATAATTATAAAATATTTTTACTATATAATATAAATAATTTTTGCACTCTCATAAATAATATATATATATAATAATATATATAAAATTATAACAAATAAACACAGAATATACTCTCAAAGTATAAATACCTTAACCATTAATATATACTACTTAATATCATAATATTAAATATATAACAGAAATTAAATTAAGTTATATTTTATAAGTAAAATTATATCATTATATATATATTAGTTATATATATATCAAAAATAAATATAATGCAAATATATAACATTATATTATATAATAATAATAAAAGACCATCTAAAGACTTATCTTTTCATAATAAATTAGATAATTTTATATAAATAATAACCTATAATATATATAATATATACCTTATAGGCAAAAAATTAACTTCCCAAAAACTAGGCCATTAGGCGCAATAGTGTCCGTAAAATCCAATAGGTATAGTTTTTAAAAGAATAAAATTCCTTTACAACAAATGGATTTTTTGGTGTTAGACAAATTTATTTTTATAAACTTAAAAAAATGCATTATATTTGATTAATCAACTTTAAAAATAAAACATGAATATACTAATTATATATAATAGGACACAAACCATTATTAATTACTACTATAATATAAAAAAGTAATAAATATATATATATCAACATATTACTCTTATAATATTAGTACCTATAAATTAAAATGAACCTATATAACAATATAATATGTAGCATTCTAAAACCTTTTATTATTAAATAACCATAATACTAATAATACTATATTATAAGACTAATATATATAAAACACAAACCTACCATATATTTATAATATAATTAATTATATATATTAAATATAACATTATAGAAAAAATAAATTTACACACAACATAATATATAAAAAAAAGAATTCTCCTTCGAAAATTAATTAGATAAAAAATAATCTAAAAGGGATCTATATATATATATATAGTAGTATATATAGAAATATATATTATCTAACATACTTTAATATTAAAAAAATCCACTAATAACTCACATAAAATTATAAAACATTTATAATATAGATTATAGAAAGTAAGTATTGGAGTTGAAAGCGAACGGTTTAATATAATATTAATAGTGAATATTACCAATTTATCATATAGAAATTGGAAGAAGGGAAGACGTTTAAAACCGTGCACGGACCAAAGTGTACATTAGATTTAATTTGATACGTTTTCAATGCTCTTCTGAGCACATTATGAGATATCAGGCAAAGATGTTGATCATAACAAACTAAAAATAAAAATAAATATAAATAAAATAAAACATTAAAAATTAAAAGATTTAAAAGAATTAAAAATTACAGATTCAATAAGCTTAGTTTTATTTCTTTGTTTTTCGTTGCAACAAAAAGTGAAATCATTTATTGTAACTTACGGACAGAGATTTATTTCTTAAAAGCATCAGAGAATGCATTGTTGAGTTAAAAAAAAAAAATAAGAGTATAAATGTAAACATATTTTTAAATTTACATAAGGAAATATGCTGTTGTAGCCAAATTTAAAATAAGATGACGATTTAATGAGGATTGGTGCGGAGTTAAGGCTCCGGCTTTACTACTGATCATAAGACTTTCCCATGATTTTTTTCTATCTTCATATCCAGAGAACCTCGAGCGAAATAGAAAGAAATTAGTGGGCCGATTAACGGATTGGTTACTTTTATGAGCTTGTCCACCAGATGACCTGGCAATTTAGTGCTGAGAGCGGCAAGCATCAGATACGAGGATATAGATGAGACTCCCTCTCGCTATTAAGGCAATTCTAGAGTCTGGAGTGAATGCAGGAACCAAGATATAGGCTACACTCATAAGCAAGCATTACAGCATACCCACGATTAGATAAGCAACTAATGTGACAAACGCATAGCGTAATCACCAAGTAGGATTGGTTTTCCATATTGATAGAACTAAGTTCTAGATCAATTTGAATATTAGTTTGGTGAACAAACAAATAAATGAGGCAAAAATGAGATAATAGTGTTTATAGAATTATATGTATACTAAAGCAGGACAAAAAATAGCGATTCCCGTCCAATGTAATAGGTGGATTTTATAATAGATTTTCTGTTAAGGAACGTCAGAGACAGGGATGCTTAGGTCTAAAAAGTGGATATTGCTTATAATAGATGAAATAAAAAGAGAAATCTTATCTATAACAGAATCCATAGAGGGAAAAGTATTTTGATATGAAGGAAACTGAATGTAGAGAGATATTTGTGAAATAATGTGTTATGTAATACTAGTCATAATAGATACTGACTCCCTATGATGATGTACAATTATAATCTAATTCTAAATGATCCGGATAAAATTCTGCTGAATGAGACCTGTATTATGGCGTAAAACTCTATTCTTGTCGCGTATAATACTCAATAAAATAGAGTCGGCTTATATAAAAGTTGAAGGATTGGCTATGATAAAATAATAACAGTAATGAAAGGCATCATTCTCGTGTAGTAGCAGACTAACCAAAATCCTAAAAAACGGCAAGAAGTTGATCCTAACATGGATAACTTGATGGAGAAGAGTTTCCATTTGAAACTGAGTAGTTCCTGTACAATACCACGAAAATACCTACAAAAACATATACACCGCTATCTTGGTCTGTGGAAATGAATCAAAAGATGCATTAATCAAAATTTCGTCTGTATATTAGTGGTTTGAAGTCCGAAGGTCGTAGTATTTAGGAGTATATAACCATGTTCTTTATATTAAAATAATAAACTTCAAAAATAAAAAGTTCGCAAAAGAGGGGCCAACAGATTGATGGTGTCGCAATGGGCTTCCCTCTGGGCCCCTCCCTTCACCTTGCGAACTTACTTACATATTAATATATATAATTATATATATAATATATTAATTCATATTATAATATATATATATATATATATTATATATATTTAATTAATTATATATATATAATTATATATATATTATTATATATATATATATTAATATATATTATATATATTAATATATATATATATATATATATATATATATTAACAGTATGGCGGCTCTGTAGTAGTTATAATAACTCATTTTTATGGTATTGCTCATGGTTTGACCCAAGTTTATTTTAATATATATAATATATATATATATATTAATATATATTGTATTAACTATATATGTATATATATTAAATATATTAATTTTATATTATAATAATTATAATATATATTGATATATTAAATATATTTAATATATATAAATATAATATTAATATTAATATAATTATCCTATATATATTAATTAATATATATTAAAATATATATTTTATATATATATATATATATAATAATATATATTTATATATATTAATATTTTAAATTATTATTATATTTTAAATATAATATATATATATATTATATTTTAAATATATATATTATATTATATATATATATATATATTATATATATTATAATAATATATATATTTATTGTATATAAATTATATTTTATATTAAAACGAAAATATATATTAATATATATATTATATATATATATTAATATTATATATATATATATATTATAATATATTATATATTATTAATTAATATATATAATATTAAATATAATAATATTAATTATATTTATTATATATATATTATATATATTTAACATTAATGCTTTTGCAGGGGTATAGCACTAGTATATTATTCTTTATAATCTAAATTTATATTTTATATATTATATTTATTATCAATTAGCCTTATCAATTATATATTTTATATTTTATATATATCTATAATTTATATAATTATAATATATAATTATAGATGTATTTTTATTATAACTACGCTATGTATAGGCTATGTTAATATTTATATATATATAAAAATAAACAAAATAGTATTATTTAGTATCAATACGTAGGTGATACTAGAGTAAGTATTATATGTATGGTATATTAGTACACCTATAAGTTATGAAAATACTTATTTATAATGTTTAATAAATATAACAATCATATTTTATGTTCTTCACGGTATCCTACGTTCTTATTAGAGAGCTATTATCTATTAATAATAAATAAATAATAAGCATATAATAATATATAATCGATGTTTACAATAATTAAAGATATATATCTTTATATTATACTTACTGCATCTGTTCATTAAGTTGATCATTGAAGAATTGTGTCAAGAACAACAAGACTAAACAGCACCCGATTTTCAAGAATTCTGTGCTTTATCCATAGTTTGTTCATTTGCTATTGTCTTTTTTCCCCCTATGTCATATATGTATAATTTCCGTGAATTGCCCCAGCCAAAACCTCATTGTGTATTTATAATAATTTAGATTTATACGGTATGAATTGTATATGAGGAATGTAAGGATTTATAATGCCCAATGACAGAGCCTCGTTTTTTGTCTGACGCAGATACCACTACGCTTTTAAAAACTGAAAATAACTCCATACTTGGCTGGTTTGGTATGGCTCCATTTGTCTAGGTTTTAAAATTCATTATTAAATAGTATTATTCTCTCATTATTATTATAATTGAAGTTAGGGGTTCCATGCTAACTCACCTCTACCTCTAATCTATTATTATTATTATTATACTCACTGTATTATTATTATTATTATATTAGTCAAATCGAAGAAAGAAAATATATATTAATTATATTTTATAATAAAATATGTTTATGGTCGATTTTTTGGTATAAATATTTGTGGATATTGCGTGTCTATTATAATATTATTATATATTTATTACTCAATTTATTATTAATATTTGAATATCCGTTATAATAATTTATATAGTTTTAGTTAGTTTATGTTAGTTTATATTTAACTTTATATATATATATATAATAAAATAGGTTATAATTTATATAATTTATATATATGAATAATGAGATAATAATACGAGATAATTATGGTATATTGCGCTAGGATTGGTTATATCCTATATCATTATATAATTATTAGTTTTATATATTAATTAAGTTATCAAAGATATTAATTTTATTTTCTTAAATATTTAAGATAAATGAAAAGGAATAATTGAGTGGAGCGCAAAAACCTCGAATGTAATTAGTCTTTGTTGCTGACAGAGTGGAAGTGTATAAAGATATTGTAATTTATGCTTGAGTTGTAATATAATTTGAATCATGCCTTCAGAAATCGTACAACCCGCTCTCTGCTTCAGTAATTTCAGCCTATAGAACGGTTTCTTAATCTTAATTTAAATTATTAAATGTATATTAATCATCAGATTGGCCTTACTCGAGTTTATATGTGATTTTTAATTTGGCTTAATTATGGTAGTTCTACCTGCTACTTTTTTTTGGCTGGTATTATAAACCTATGGTTATGGTTTTGTTTTATAGATAAATTTTTTTGAGTGTATGATATTTATCATCCGCTTTATTGCTAGGGATTTGGCTCTGATTGATTGTTGGTGGAATGTGGTAGTTGGTAGTTCTTGCGAGTGGCCGTATATTTCGGTCAATTTTATGGTTTATATATAATTCGTTTAGTATAATAAAAGAAATCTATAATAAAGTCAATGTTGGGTTAGAGCGAGGAGGGCATGATGGTTTTTTGATATTTTTATGTTGCATAAATCTTTAGTTAAATTTATTGTGTTATGTCTCTAAAAAGTTTACTCATTGTGATAAATTACGAGGTATAGGATAAAGTTGCTGATTTCATGTTCTTGTTAAGTCATGGTTTATCTGTATCATGGGTTTGGCTTGCTTTCTCTCAATGATTGTGTTTATAATAATCCGTTTTTATGGTCTTAAATTGTCAGAGCGTAGGGTCTGGTCGTTCAGCACTTTGTGAGAGGATTGTATGAGCCGTTTATTTTGCTATAGCAACTCCTGCGGTTAGCTCTTATTTATTACATCCGCACAATAATTACAACATGTTTTACGATGTATAATATGTATTTAATGTATGCGGAATTTTGAGAAGTATTTAGAAAGTCATATTATTTATTTTCCGACGTTTGGTCAAATGTCTCTATTGATTATTCGTTTTTTGTTGTTTTTGATCAAAGTTATGGTATTTATACGATTTGGCAACTTTTCGCATTGTTTTAACCGTTGGCATGAGTAGTCAGGAAATGACTCTTGTGTACATTGACAAAAATTTCTGTGTTAATTTTTATTTGGTATGATTTTTTGAGGTTTTTAAATGTTGATGTAATTGGTGTACTAAATCGTGAGTCTATATATATTTTTATTAATATTGTTTTTAGATAATAAATTTTTATCTTTTATATTCCATAGAAGCATATATATAGGTTCTATTTTTCCATAGTGGAGATATAAGTTGTTATTTAGGGAGAAGGTATTGTTTTTGGTAAAAGAGATGGAGGGGGGTTGGAGTAATAAGTTTATTTTATTAATATTTTATACTATATTTTATATAATTATATTATTGATGATACTACTCACCATAAATATATATGTACACGTTTTTTGTTTTAAGCTCGGAGAGAAAGTAGAAATAGTATATTTATTGATAAGTTTTGTTTATATATATATGTATTTAAATTATATTGTAGGATATTGGTGGTCGAGATTTAAATCGTCAACGTGAACTGGTAGAATTTATGTTAATGGTGTTTGGCTTGTTTTTGATATTTGCACTGTATATTATATTTAAGGTTGCATAATATTATTAATGCACATATAAATGTATGTTCCTTCTTGCTCATGATGGGATGATAAATATTATATGGTGATGAATAATAATAATATACGGTATGCATATTTCTCAATAAGAAATATGTAATAATTATATAATGATGTAGGAGTATTTTGCGCAGGTTTACGCAGAATAGCGTATGTAAATGTTCCGAATATATTAAGGGACATTATTATATAATTCAGAGGTCTGTAAAAGCCTATCATGGTATTGTGTATATGGTTTAAAGGTACGTGATTAATAGGTTTCGTTTTTTTTTAATTAAGTATATTAAAATTATCTCCTTTTTTTTTTTTCTCTTTCTTGTTTTTGGTTTGTCGAGAGTAGTTGGTTTTCTTGTAGTATTGATTTAAGCAATAATCAAGATTAATATCTGCTATATAATTAGTGCCTCTCAACGCTCGTTTAATAATAGTTATATGATCAAAAGTCTGATCATTTGATGATATACTGTTGTCGCTCTGCTCATGTTGTTGTTTTTGTTATTTTTTGGGTTGTGGGAGGATAAAAAATCCATGCATGGTTCGCTATGCGTTTGGTGCGCGAAGGAATGATCGACGGTTTCTGTAACGCCGGAAATGGGATGGGGTGTGAGGTTTTTTCCAGTTTTAACCAGAGTGCCTAGGAATGGTAAATTTGGGTGTCAATTGTTTTGAGGGTTCGTGGTGAATTTTCGATGTTGGTGTGTGTTGGATAATTATTTTTGGAGGTAAGGATAGTGTTGAAAATTTGTTTTGTAGGGGGAGGGCTAAAATGTCCGTCACATAACGCGGAAGCCATGGTTGAGTTTTGATAGTTGGGGGTTTGGAAATAAGAATCTGGGTAGTGTTCCCTATTAAATTCATGAAGTATATTGGTCTATTGGTAGGGGATAATGGGGAAACCCATGGAAGCCTTGGGTTTGGTTTTGTAGTATTTGGGTTGTTTAAAGAAATGAAATAGTTGTGACTGGAGTGTTGAATTGTATTAGTTGTGTTTTAATTAGGGGGAAAAGGTAGTTAAAAGATAATATTTTTGCAAGGTGAGGTAATTTCCAAGAGGTCGAGGGTGGTTAGGAAACTGGGAAACGGAAGGTTTAAAGAGGGAGAACGACATCGAAACTGAAAATTGATGGGTTACGGGGAATCGGATAGTTGGTGTTTTTTGTATAAAGTCTTGGGTGTTTTTGATATGAGTGGGGGAGATTTTTTCCTTATTTAAAGGTGTGAGGGGTTTTTTGAGAAGGAAATGAGGAAGGTTTAATTATGTGTTAACAGTTGTTATTAGGAGATTTATTGGACGTAGGGGGGTGTTATTTGTGGATTTTTGGGACACCGTAAAAATAAGAGAGATTGGTCATATATAAGGCCTTGTTTTGTTGATGGATTTCAGGGTGATTCTTTTGTTTAAATTTGTTTTAAGGTTTGGGTTTAAAATTTTGTTCCCCAGTGAGTTTTGTTGGGGGTTTCTTGTGAGGGGGGGGTATGGTTGGGAGATATCTGGAAGCAAATTTGCATTTTTTTCCTATGTAGTCCGTGTGGTCTAGAATGACGATACTATTGCCCCTTATCGCTTCTTGTAATTATTATATCGTTGTTTTTTTTGTAAGTTTTTTAAGTGGCCCTATAAAAAATTTTTTCCGGGTATTTTCTTGATGATATGTTTGATTAAGGGTTGTTAGAAGGAATGCCTTTTAAAATATGCTAAGATTAAAAATCTATTTCCGCTTTTGTTTTATTTTTCCGTTCCCGCGAATTTTCTAAATTGTTAAAAAACTTTAAATAATCTTCACCTTTCTCAAGGGCGAAGGAAAGACCATAACCTAGTAGGATACGCTCATCGTCTTTTAATATGTATTTTGATAGATTTTTTATTATATGCGGAGATGAAGAGTGATACCAAATGCTGTTTTTAAATATACAATTAAATTTATGTGCTAGTTGACGGGTTTTATTTTTAATGATCGTATCCTTAAATTTGTGTGCTGCGTCGATTAAGTTGGTGAAATGTAGTAGGTAACCTGATCCGATAAGGAGAATACTATGAACATCACTTGAATCAAACCAAAACAAAGGAAAATTTCACGAATAATCGGTATAAATTATTTATATACACGAATAACTATAATAACATATCCGGAGCGAAACATATAAACTGGTTATATAACCAACGCCACCATCCTTTAACCGAAGTTCCTTGATAACCGAACGATAAAACATAAAACAAAAATTACTAAACCAAATATAAAGATGTAATAGTAAAAAAAATAAAAATTTCATTTGCTCAATTTAAAAAAAAAGTCTCATTTTGTCCTTTTTAACCTGAAGGAGGCCCAAAGTGTAGAATAGGATTCTCACGAAATCTAATTTGAAAAAAATAAAATTTAAAATAAATAAAACTTATAATGTATTTTAAAATATCGAAAAATTAATTTTAAATGTTCCGTTTTATCCTTCCCAACAGTTTGGAATTATTTCCGAAATAAAATCATTTTCAACGAATAAATTTAAAATTGCTAAAGGGAAAAATGCGTGCATACATTTGTTTTATTTATTACGCCAAGGGTTAAATACACTTATATATATATATATATATATCTTTATGATAGATTTTTATGAACCTATTTATATATAAGTTTATATATTATATGTTTATTATATATATAATATCATTATATATATATATTATTTATATAATATTATCAACGTACCTTATTTATTTATTCTGCTGATATTCTTATTTAAAAAAAATAAGATTAGCTTTTTACTGACATTTGAAAAAGTTTCATTAAAAAAACGCAATTATAAATTACAAACTTTTTTTTTTTTTAATATCGAATTGGCATCATTCGAACACATTTCTTGCAATTAAATAAAAAGAGCTTGATAACTCTCTTAAGATGGCCATATTATAAAATCATTATCTTTTCATTTAAGAACAAAACTATCATCAAATTTTATATTTACATCTTCCTTAATTTTTATATTTTTGTTGTAAATGTGGTGGCATAAATTATAGGGACTTTTGGTTTTTTTTTTTTTTTAATATCGATTGCTTGCATTCGAACACTTTCGGTAAAGCAAAAGCCTAAAAATAAAATTGTATTGTTAAGTGTCAAATTTAAGAACAAATCACGAAATTCGTATGCACATATAATCTATGATTTTGGTCTCTCTCTCTCTTCTCTCTCTCTCTCTCTCCTCTCCTATATATATATATATATATATATATATATAATATATATATATAAATATATATTATATATATATATATATATATATATATATAATAGTAGTATATATATTAATTATATTATATATATATATATATATAATATATATATTATATAATATATATATATATATTCACACGGGTAATTATTTTTAGCATATTCTACTCTGTGTTATTGTTTCCCGCACAAAAAAAATAAACACATAACCTCCCCCCCGTAAAAAAATGGGAATAACTGACTTTGTTGTCCTTTGACTCTTCTATATACATAGTAAAAGAAGGACATTACGAATGGACAAATCTAGCAAACCCTATAAAATTTGAACCGTAATTGTTATATGAGAAAAAAACTTTCTAAGTTGGCCATGATAAGATAATAGAAAGCCCAAACTTGTTGCAACACTAGTCAAAGTAGCTAAAGAATTTAGAATTCTTTTATTTTTCGTATGGACGGAGATTTCCTCCATTAGGTTTAGTCTTTTTTTGAATTATAAAATTGGCTTTATTTTTAGGGCCGCAAAGTAACGGCCCGCAATTTTATTTTTAATTGAATATATTAAAAATAAATATTGTACTTAGGTAAATAAACAAGTGATGTAAAAATACATGTGTTTATTTCTCTTAATTGATACTAATTTTTTGTACTTAATTGTTAAAAAAAAAAACTCAGAAATCACTTTACCTTTGAACAAAAATTTCATATTCTATCAACAATCTATGCCTGGAAATTTTTTTAATTTGAAGGGGCCTGCAGCCGCAATGCCCATAAAAGGACGGAGCCCGCCACTGTATATATATATATATATACGAGATATACAGTATAAAGGCAATATATACAATCTATCTACATTATATAAAGAATATTTAATATACACAATAGCAAGGATAATATATATATATAATATTATTATATATTATTAGCTATTACCATTATCTGTGACTAATGTAGCCGAAGTTAATTTTTTTTTCAACAATTTCGTTATTCGAACAAAAGTGGTAGCATACAGCCGCGCTCTTAACGCGAAAAAAGTTTGAACTATTTCAATACATTTATAATAGCTACAATCACGGCATGCTTCGTCGTGATTTGTTTATTGAAAAAGATTCTAGTAAATTAATAGCTTAAATTAATTTAGGTTAAGGTTAAGTAAGGTTAAGTTAAGCTACGTTAGGTTACACAGATTTAAACTTGTTTTTTAAATATTTTAAGCTGTTTTGTCTCTTTTAATTATTTATTTTTGTTACTTTTTATCAATTAAAAGTGTGAAATAAACCATGCAATCAAACAAGCAAAACACCTAAACGAATGCAGACACATGATATATATATATATATATATATATATATATATATATATATATATATATATTATATCATATATATATATATATATATAATATCATATATATATAATATATATATTATAATATATATATATTATTTATATATAATATAATATATATCTATATATATACTATAATATATATATGATATATATATATATAATATATATATATATATATATAATATATATTATTATATATATATATATATAATAATATATATATATATATATATATATATTAGTGAGGCAGCAGATGTTCATTTTTTTTTTTCGCATCTTGCGGATGCGGATGCCCGGATGTTTGATTTTAAACATCCGCGAAGCGGATGTTTGATATATATATTATAATATATATATATATTATATATATATATATATATATATATATATTATAATTATATATGATAATATATATAATATATATATGTATATTATATTATATATATAATATATTATACTATTATATATATATATATTAATATATTTTCCTCCTTTTGCCCACAATCTATTAATATATATTGTTACCCTTGGCGTGCTAGAGGGTGGCGGGACGGGAACCGCACCTCACCAGTCCACCGAAAGATTAGATAAGTTATCCTTCATAGGGGTTGGTATCCCACCATCTAAAATATGGTGCCTGGGGTGGTGCAGACTCCAGGGTCGTGTACTCTGAATGTGATTGCCATTGATACCTGGTTACGCAAGTATAATCGAGATAAATGGATTTCCGATGCTCACGAGTCGTTTGAGCATAGTCATATATCACGTGTACTAGCTCTAGGTTGATAACACGTGAGTTATAGGGTCTGAAACAATGAATTTCAATACGAATACTGTAAGGAATATCAGCTGGTGTATTTGTGCCTTGGAGAATACAGTCAATTTTTTTCTTCTTCCATTTCTGACTGAAGTTAGTCTGGGTTTTAATGTTTCTCTTTTACAATCATATAATTAATCACGCAGCCCATTCGCTCTAAATAACCATTCTTTTCTCTCCTTTTGGAACATGTTAAAAGTTGCAGGACAAGCCCAAGTTTTCCCCTTGCAAAAGTTTATTTTACAGCAAGTGTAGTTCAAAAGGCTCTGAGTGAAAGGTTGATAGGTAGAAAAGTAGCAGATATGTGTGTTTTTTCTTGGTGAATAGTTAGGATTTGTGTAGAAGTATAGTGTGGAAAGATGGGTAAGGAAGGTGAAGGTAGTGGTAGTGAAAAGGAAAAGAAAGTGGAAGTTGTAGTCGAAAAACGAGTACGTAGAGTGTGTCCGGGGTTTAATGGAGAAGTAAATGATGAGGAATATGATATTTGGAAGAGTAAAGTGAAGTTATGGTATGAGGTATGCGGGGATGAGTACGATAAACCAGCAGGTGAGATATTACTTAGTTTGGGAGCAAAAGCCTATGAATAAGTATGGATGTTAGACTGGAAGGCTTTGGGTAAAATGGAAGGTATGGAAGCTATTCTAGAAAAGTTAGATGAAAAGTATGCAAAAGAAAAACAGAGAGATAGGTACAATAAGTTGTGTGAATATTTCTATATTAAGTGAAAAAGTAATGAATCTATGAGAGAGTATGTTAATAAGTATGAGGTAATAGAACAAAAGTGTAAGATTGTTGGAAAAGTTGTATTAGTAGAGGATATGAAGTGCATGCATCTCCTAGAAGGGGCAAATGTTAGTGAAAACCAGAGACAAATGGTGTTGGCTTATTGTGGTAAGGATGACTGGGTATTTCGAACATTTTGTGATGCATTGGTTAATATATGTGAGGAATCTGGAAAAAAGGTAGATAACAAAGGTAATGGTGAAGTAGCAGAGGGTATAGAGAGTAGTTGGTTTTCTAGTCAGAATGTACAAAGAGATGGGTTCAGCGGTTTTGGTGAGAAGTGGTTTGATGGAAGAAGATTGAATATTAGGGATAAGGAGGGTAAGGTTAGTGAGTGCAATATTTGTAAATCTAAGTTTCATTACATGTATAAGTGTCTGTCAAGAGTAGAAAATAGTGAAGGTAGAGGAAGAGGGTATGGTAGATTTAGGGTTGATAGATGGCAACAGGGCAGTAGAGAACATCAGTTAGTGAATAGGGAAAATGTAGGAGTAGGTAGAACAGGTAATAATAATGTA
>JABUQX010070935.1:0-22500 GCA_015478945.1 Trachelipus rathkii
CTACTTTGATCTAAATGAGTAAGATAGGCACTGAATATAGAGTTGAAAGTAAATACCATTCAATAAATACCTTTTGATTTTTAAATTTAAATCTATTAATAGCAACATTCTTCAGCAGTCCTTTTATTTCCTTAATATTTTCCTTACAAAAAAAGTTACTTAACCGAACCCTGGATGATCAGTCCCGACTTGTCGTCTATTCGACAATCCAATTAAGTCAAACCGTCCGAATCCTGGTATCTCTCGCACTGTCAGCAATCAACACAAATCTTGATCCTCCGTCAAGTCGCAAATCCAACTCTGACTCGCAAGCCGATCCGCTTTCCAGACGCTGAATGAACAACAATTTGACTGTCAAGCTTCCGATTTGTCCTAGTTACAGCTCAATCCAATCCAATCCAACTTGATCAGTCTGGTCTAACTTGGTTCTCGCTTCTGCAGGGAGTTTTTTTTTCTTTTTTTTTAAATCTTCTTGTTTTTCGTCTCAGCAACTTTAACCTTCTTTTCCTCAGTAACTCACTCGTATTATTCCTTTCTCTTACGCTGTCCTTAAGCAATCTTCATCTTTCTCGTTTAAATATGTTTTGTAGTTTGCTTATGGGCTTGGCTTTCTTTAGTAAATCTATTTGTAGATTGTTTTCGTGGTACTTATCTTTCATATTAGGTATGGTATATTTTTAGGTATTTATTGGTGTTTTAGTTAGTTGTGTATTATTCGTTTATGTATTTTTGTGAGGTTATGTTTTGTGTTGTTTCCGTTATTATATATATCTATATATATATATATTATATATTTAATATTATATATTCATATATATATCCTTACCTATTTTTTGTAGTGCTTGCTAGATGACTTACGGTATTAATTTTTGCTGTGAAAGTTACGAACTAATTCCACTATTTTTCGCCAAACTAAAGTTCGCATCTCTTTAAACCTCCATAGAAGTGTAAAAATTCAAATTAACCTGATTAAAGCTTCTACTGACCAGTGTTAAAAGATATTATCAGGTGTTACGAATCTTATTATATACTCGATCAATAAGAAAGTATATGGCACGAGTTGCTGGCATACTCCTTTTACGTCTACTAAAAGATAAAGAGTAATAGTCGTCCACCTTGTCGACGTCTACACCGGAATAAATATTTCCTGATCCTCTATATTAAAATCCCTACATTCATCTCTGAGGAAAACTTTCCCATATTTCTGAGTCTGTCATTCCGATGAACTTAAATTTAAGCAATGCACATTCAAGCGATAATAGCGAGTTGTCGCACTCCTTGATATCGTTCCTTCTAATTAAAGGTATGCTAAATAAACATAACCCCTTACAAAGGTGAATTTCACCTAATAAACCTCCCTACTTTTTTAATACATCCAAAAAATCTCCCCTCTCTCTCTTCTCTCCTCTGGTCCATAAATATGATTGATTTAATAGTTTTTATGATCTTATCTTTTTCCTGTTACACGAGTTAAAGAATAACTAGCGTGCTTCATACATTTAGAATAATTGGTACAATAAAGAAAGGATTCCACTGGATGGAACGCTAACATATACTGAGAAAGATCTCCACACAACATTGTTCGAGCATGTAGGTTCCTTTCTTATGCCCGTAAAGGTGGAGACCATACTTTTAATTTAATTGAAAAAATAGATCTTGTATGTTTTTACAATAATTAATTCTATTTTTTATATGGCTCTCTTTTCAGATTGGAGGGATCGGTGGGTGGTTTTTATGACCCTTTCCATCATAGCACTATAGATAACATCCTGATAAATCTAGTAACAACTCGTCAATGTGCCCAGTAACATTTCACAACCCTTTCACAGCACAACATATTTAGTTTAATGCTACAACAACTCCATAAATATCTCAGTAGTGAATCTAGTCGTAGGTACCATTTATTCGACCTCTGGTCTAATAATGCTCTAATATACATCTGACTATTTCATACAAACAGAACCATTGGTAATTCTAACAACAATGATTGTGTCAGTAGCTGTTCAACAGCCCATTCTAAACATAATGTAGTGGATGCTTCATCACAAATAAATATCTCGGAGGACCCTACTCGTCTACCATTATCACCGGCAAATAATTGCTACTCTTACAATTTTCATTCTCAAAAGAATTACTCATACTCACCCATATTGCGAGATAAGACTAGTTACAGGCCATCAGTATCACCAAGTAAAACTCTAACACAGTTAGATACTTATACTACTACTACTTCATTAGGAGAAACGAGTTCTCCAGAAGAGTCCAACAACGAAATACCAGGTTTAGTATTTGTTAAGCCAACAATTACAAATAAGATGAAATGCCTTCCCCCTGTTGAACACCAAATAAAAGTTGAGAAATTATGTGATAAGATATTCAAAATTATGTAAATGGGTTGAGGCAACAGTAATTATCATTGAATTTCCGCCTAATGGTTCAGTATGTATATTTAGCATTCGGTTTGTTTCAGACCGTTTAATTGAGGTATCACATACTCTCTCAAACTTTTCATCTTTTCATCATATGAAAAAAGGGAAAAATGCATATAATAATAATAATAATAATAATAATAATAATAATAATAATAATAATTTGTAATATAATTTGAAGAAGAAATGACAATTTCTTTCTTGCCAGAGCGGCGACGAAGAAAGTCCTGTGAAATTTAGAAAGTCCTTTTTGGAATCTGTCAATATTTTGTACTTATAGTAGGCCCTTTTTTGGATTTGCACCATTTTCCTTAACTTCATTTTTCTCTCATTTTGTTTTTGTCTTATTTCTTTAATTTTTAATTCGAGTTCTTCATCTTCTCCTGCTTTTAACTCCTCAACCTCCTTTTCCTCAAGATACGGCTCTTCGAGAGGAAGTGGAATACGGTCTTTTAATGTTGCAAGTGTTGAGGCATCTTTCTTATAGTGAGCAATATAGATTTTTTTTCTTGAAAAGAAGGTGGTAATTTTGTTCGCATCGCACCCAAACACTTGAGCACCTGTTGGGTCGTCCAAGTCCGGCTTTCTTGGGCGTGGCAATACACTGGAGGAGGCTTTGCTGGTTGTAGTTGTAGTAGAAGTAGTAGTAGCAGCAGCGGCTTTGGAAGATTCGCCAACAATGTCTTCTTCTTCTACTTCTTGATCATCATGATCTGTTGTTGTTGCTGCTGGTTCGTCATAGTCGTTTACTAAATTCGCAAGCTCCGCCTCTGACGACTCATATTCCGAGCCGAATCCTCATCATCTAGTAAAAGAAATAAACAACGAGGCATGTGAAGCTGTACATGAAGTACATAGGTAGTTAATGTTGGTAAATTAAATAAATGAATAGTAAGTATTAAAAATGTAAATAATAAATAAATATTAAAAAAAAAATTTAAATAAATAAATAGTAAGTATTAAAAATGTATATAATAAATAAATATTAAAAAAATTAAATAAATAAATAGTAAGTATTAAAAATGTAAATTATAAATAAAAAATAAGTTAAAATAAAAAAACTTATAATAAAGTTTTGGTACTTACAATCAACGAGTTTAACTTGGATTTTCTTTTGCTTTCAGGAAAGCTTTGTCCTCCCTATCGGATATTTGGTAATTTTTTTTTGTCAATCTACTCTCCTACTGACTTTAGTCAGTGAAGATAGGTGGTAGTGAGGTACTAAGTTTATGATTCGTTCTGAGGTATTTAAAGTGGTGGAACACGGTATTATGTGGCCCTTCTGGGTAGAGGAGGAGGCGAAACTGCGTGGTGAGCATAGTAGGGCTGAGTCTACTTAGGTCAATTGCGAGTGCTGCCTTGTGAAATTATTACCTAATATCTTATTTTGGAGAGGGATGTATGTTTTTACCGATACCTATAATATATATAATAAATATATAATCATAATTATAATAATAATAATTAATAATAATAATAATAAACCATCTTATAATTATATTATCCCTATAACTTAAGAAACATTTCTATAGTCTGAGTTTCCTACGATCGCTTTAGTTCCTCTAAATCTCTAGAATATATGAAAAAGAAGAAAAGAAGAAGATGATGATGAAATTAGCTCCTCATACCTTTCGTCCTTTGGCTTTGGTGAACATGGTTTCTAAGTTTTATTTTGCCAGCGGTGCCCTGTGCGGGTGCTTCAGAAAAAGGGATCAATTTGTTACTTTAACTATAATAATAATAATAATAATAATAAAAATAATAATAATAATAATAATAATAATAATAATAATAATGATAATAATAATAATAATAATAATAATAATAATAAACATCTATAATAATAAAATATATATAACAATTATAAGAAAATAACATTTCTTACCGGTCTTGAGATTCCCACGAGCTTCTTCCTCTAAATCTCTAGAAGAAGAATGAGGAGAATTAGGAGGAGTAGTAGTAGGAGGAGGAGGAGTAGTAGTAGTTGATTTCCTTTCCTGGAAAAGTTTCCTCTTAAACTCATTGGAATCCATCTCAACGGTGCCAATGGGATTTCTATTCTGGTTTAAAAAATGTAATGCAAAAAAGTTTCAGAAAGAAATCAAATAATAAATGAAATATTAATATTTAAAATTTTATTCAAAGAAATGAAAAATTATGGTACAACATACCATAGATTGTGTTACTCCCAACAGGTTCCTTTGGGGCAAGCCTCTTGGCATGCAGCTGTGCCAAGACGCTGCTTTTCATTGGAGGAGATGTATCTGTTTGAATATAAATTTATTATTTATTAAAACAATAATAATAATTACATAAAATAGAAAAGCGTGAACGAAATATGTTAGATGAATATCTACTTATCACTTACCAGAATCGGAATTGAAGTAAAGGTTCCCCCAATCTATATTGCGACCCTTCCTTCTTGGTGGTGCTGCTGCTGGTTCCGATGCTTCTGATTCTTCTTCTGATGATGATTCTTTCCTACCAGAAGCAAATTTTAATAAACCAATTTCTTGGACAAATTTTCTTTCCTTAGCAGCTCTCCGGGCTGTTTCTGCACCTACAGCTTTTGCTGCTGTTTCTGGAACCTTTACGACGTAGTTTAAGTCACCCAGCTTCTAAAGATAGTTATCATTTAGAGAAAATTGTAACTTTCCGCCTTGAAAGTAATGGCAAACTCAAATTTGATAAAGAATCTCTAGAGGCAGACATTGAGCCCAAGACCTTTGACAATTCTTCTGAAAACGCAGTTAATGTAATTAACACCACAGTAAATTTAAAATTAAGAACCAAGTGCGTACTCTTTCCTGATCATCAATCAACTGTAATTGGTAATTCTAACAACAATGATTATGTGTCACTAACAGTTCAACAACCCATTCTAAACACAGTGTAGTGGATGCTTCATCACAAATAAATATCTTCGGAGGACCCTATCTCGTCGTAGGTGCATTATCACCCTGCTATATATATTTGGCTACTTCTTATCAATTTTCATTGTCAAACAAATATTTTACTCATTACTAACCAATATTGCTGAGATAATACTAGTTTACAGGCCCTAATCCGGTATCACCTTAATAAAAGATATCTTCAAACACAGTTAGATACTTTATTACTATACTTCATTAGGAGAAAGACGAGTTCTCCAGTAGAGGAGTTCAACAATGAATACCTTTATGTTTATGCTATTGGTAGTCAAGCCAACAATTTCAATAAAGTATGAATAATAATCATTATCCTCTCTTCTACTTGAACTTTAAGGATTACAAATAAACAGTTGATAAGAGATAAATGTATGATTAGATATTCAAAATCTATGTAAATGGGTTGAGGCAACAGTAATTAATATCATTGAATTTCCGCCTAATGGTTCAGAATGTATGTTTACATTCGGTGGTGGGTGTTTCATGACATTTAATGAAGTATCACATACTGCGTCGTCAAACTTTTCATCTTTTTCATCATATGAAAACAGAAAAAATACATTACAATAATAATAATATATGACCATAATAATAATAATACTAATAATAAAATAATAATAATAATAATTATATATATATATATATATGATATCAGTATAGAGTATAGTATAATATATAGTATATATATTATATATATATATAATATATATATATATAAGGTAACAATGAATTACTAAAATATAGCATATATTATATATATAATATAGGGTGGTAATGTGAACTTTGATACAAATATATTTGAAAAAATATTAAAATTCTAATTATATAGTTATGAACATATTTTATAAAAAAGAATTTGTTTTAATTTTTTTAAGTAATAATAATAATATATCATATTATAATATATATAATATATGTTTTATTATATTATATATGTTTGATCATATAATATTATAATATATACCTAATATATATATCATTATATATTATATATTATAATATATTGCTGCTATATATCTCATATATACTTATTGTCAATATAGTGAAAATAAAATTTGTAATAATTATGTAAATATATAACAATATCATTTATTTATTATCTCTTATTTTTTTTTTGAAAATTTAATAAAAAAATTATATTTTAAATTTTAAAGTGATATAGATTCAATCCCGGAGTTATATACAATATTTATACCTTATATATAATTTAATATTATTAATTCTTTATTACTTTTATTACTATTTATAATATTATTTATACTAATTTAATATTTTTTATTTATTATATATTATATATAATATTTATACACTTATATTATATTAATATATATAATTATATAATAAATAAAAAATGTGAAATAAAACTTTTTATATTTATAAGTGTAAAAAATATTTAATATATTAAAAACATTCTGAAAATTTTTTTAAACAATATTCTGTTTTAAATTTTATTTTTAAATGATACATATTAAATACCAGGTAATTATTAATATATATAATTAAATATAAAATTAATCGTTATTTATATATATATATATATATATATTCAATATTACAATAATATTAATATAATATATTATATATATCATAATATATACTTTATATAATATATATATATATATATATATATCTATATATATATATATATAATATTATAATATATATATTCTTCTAAATATATATTATTACTATAAATCAAACCCTATTTTAAAACTTCTTTAGCAAAGTGAAAAAGATTAGATATTTAAATAAAAGAAAATTTCATAAATGATTTATGTAACTTGTTTTTAAAATTTTTTTAAATGATAAAATAAAATTAACTGCCTATTTTTATATTAATATATATATTTAAAATATAGGTTAATATATATATATATATATAAATATATATTATATAATATATATATAATATATATATATATATAAGCAAAGTGAAAAAATAAATAACTTGTAATATAAGGGAAAAAGATTTAAAATTAGCATATATAATTACAAATTTTTATAAAAAAATAATCAATTTTGAATATTTTTTTAAAAAGAATATAATTTGTAATAAATTGTCTATATAATATATAATATATATTATATATTATTATATATTATTATATATATATACTTATATACATTATAAATATATATATTTTATTATAATATATATATAAGTATAATATATATAATATTATATATATATTACATATAGATTATATATTATATATATAATATATATCGATATATACAATGGAATCGTAATTAATATATATATATAAAAAACTTTTCAATTCAAACATTTCAAAAGTTCTAATTTTCATTGAATTATTTAAATTACATTATTTCATGAACGCAGAACGTATAATACCACTTTAAAACACTTATGTCCATTCTATTATTTTTATTTTAATTTGAAAATAAGAATTTATATTTTCCATATTTTTATCTCTTATGTTAATTAATATTTTAAATTTTTCTTGTCAGGCTATATTCATATTAAAATTAAGTCATTATAAAAATAGTTTCATTTTTTTGTTTATAATTATTTTTACTGGGAATTACATTTTTTCCACCGTAAACAAGGTGTAGGATCAATATAATCAATAACCCCTTGCTACGAATTATTTTTAAAATGATGAATAATAACGGTACCCAATAGTTATATCTATATATTTGAAGGTATACCCGACGCAGAACCTCTAAATTATCAACAACAGATCTTAAAAGGTCTTGATAATCTACCATAGGTGATAAAAATCTTCTAAATTATCATCCGGCCTCAAGAAATCAAATAACTCTTGAAATTGATCGTCAAGGTTATCATCTCCTATAAGGAGGAGTTCTATTTCATGTTGCTCCTCATCTTGTGTGTCTTGGTCGGGATTTTCTTCTTCGTGAATAGTAGGGAGTTGTCCTTCGTCAGTTTCGTTTCTAAGAATAATATTTTCTTCTTCCTCAAACTCCTGAAGATGGAATTCTTGAGTTGCTCTCAATTCTTGTTCTTGTTCAGAATTTTTTGTTAATATTGGGATTGATTTTATATCTCCCCCAATATTTAAGTGCCTCAACACTTGGGGGTCGGTTGGCAGGATTGCCTTATACAGTTTCTTTTGCTTGATGTAAGTTGCGAGGTCTGATCCTAACCCAAAGGTCATGTCATAATTTACATGATGAGTTTTGCGCGAGTGTGCTAGCATCCTGGCAATGTCATCTGCCATGTGCGCATTATCATTAGCTGTTGCTGATACAATTTTTTTTCTGATAATTCTTGTGGAGATGGCTATCCCTTTGTATTCCGGATAAGCCAGAAGCCAGGCTCTGTTCAGCATTATGTTGATATCTTTATAGTGCAATTCATTGCCACTGTGATTTGGGAAAATTAAATCACTTTCTACGACAGGCCTTTTAATGTAATGAGGGAGAATGTAATCAATGTATTTCATCAATGCCCTAGCCAGAACTGCGTTACCGAAGTAACTTGCAGTTTGGTCGGACGACGATGTTTTATGTCTTGAAATGGGGAGCTTTAAAATCGCCCCCTCATTCCCCGCCTCAACCTCCTTATTATTTCTCCTATAAACCAATTTTGCAACGCGGCAATTTTTGCCAGTCTATACCATCATCATATTGCCTCTTGCGGATCTCTTAATACTTACCCCTGTCCGCATTAGAGTGTTAGTTGAGTAGCATATAATTGGTACTTCTGATGGTCCTTAAATCTTGGATTCTCAATATTTATAAATTTGTTTCTCACTTAACTGTTATACTTTCAATCATTGATACTTTTGCCAAAATATCCAATACTCTACTATTATTGTCATAAGCATTATGAATAATATAACTTTCATTAATTTGAGATTCTTTTAGTAGAATTGGAGTCGATTGTAAATATATTATATCAGTCGGGTCTCAACTGAGAATGCAGAAGCCTCTATTGGATTTAAGAAGTTATTAGATTTATGGGACTCAAAGCCAGAAGGAATCTTATGATAGCCTCTGTTTTCTTCTGGGATGGTAATTGAGTGAAGACCCCTCAGCTTAAAATCAAATTTCCTTGGGCAAAATCGTCAAGAAATTGACTCAATTATATAATGATAATAGTTATATCTGTGATGTATATGCCATAAAAGGTCCCTCTTTTGGACTGAATAGTTCTTGAGAATTATATAAATGTCGGTTGATTATTTTGCTCATAAATAATTTTTCAGAAAAAGAATTGATATCTGTTGGAGAAATCTGCCGGAAAGAGGCAAAAAAGCGCCGTAAAAGGCCTCTACCCTGAAGATGATTTTTGTTTTTATTTCTGAAGCAGGTTCAAATACCTATTTTCTATCGAAGTTTTCTAATAACGTTTTTATTTTTTTGAAAATAGCACTTCAATATTTTTTAAATAATCCAATCTAATTCTCTATTGATGGGTTTCTTTGTATACACTATCTTATTTATGCCTCTAACACCAGCGCTTTTCCTTGGTTTGGCGTTGAAGGTCTGCATGCAATCAAACATTTTGTAACCAATAACTATATACTTGCTTACTGTAATTCAATACTTTGAGATTTACGGACAAAATCCATTATTGGAGCTCAGGTCCATGTGCTGTGCCTCTACCTTGTAACTTTGTACTTTGGCATAAAATATGACATTCAAATAAAATCTATCCTCTGATTTAATTTTAACGTCTATTATGTTTCTTTGAGATTCTTTGGAGTGTCTATTTGGAGATCTGCCCTATTTTTAGCTCCTAAGCTCTTTTCCTCCTTTGGTTCTTTCTTCTTGTCCTGCTTTATTTTTTTATTGCGAGATAGTGCGTGTTAGCACGGTGTATGTGGTGCTCTACCATTCTCGAGCTGTTTCTTTTAATAGTGTTATTCGATTTTTGTATGTGTTGTTCATCATTATCAATTTATTAGTCTAGGGCTTGACCGTTGATCATCTAGTAATAGGTTGTTTTTTATAATTAGTTGTTCTTTTTTCGGTTTGTTCTCTTCTATTTACGTCATATGTTGTCGTGAAGTTCAACCTTCAACCGTTGTTGCGTCATGGAGATTATCTTGTTCCGTATGCCTCTTGTATATTATGTATTCTATAGTTGGCTCTTGTCTTTTTTTTTGTTTTCCTATTTCCTTTGTGCTTATTTTGTTGTGTTGTGTCGAATTCTGTTTTCCGCGTCTGAATGCCTTAGAATGTTCTCTGAAAACTCCCGTACGAGACATAACATACAACTCAGGCACACGAATTTATTGGTCTTACTCGAGGATGTTTTTGAGTACTCCTTAACTTGGCCGTTACTTGTTCCTGACTTCTTTTCTAGGTCTTTATTTCTAGATTGGTATAGGTAGTTTTAGTGTATCTTTGTTGCAGTTGGTATTGTATCTTTTTGTTTTGTATCTATGTCTTAATCCATCTTGCGATCCTCTTGGAAAGTGTTTAAATCAGTCGGGTGTGATCTATATTTTTTGCGTCTCATGCTGCTGTTGTTAGTTGTGTTGTGGTTTTCGCTGGTTAATATAAATTGTTGTGACTATTAGTTCGTTCTCAGATTGCCGAAGGTCTTCGAGAGGTATCGATCCTCTTCTGTCTTGCGCTATAGAGTGGGATTTTTTCTTTTCTGATTGATGTATATGCGAAGTATTGGTTGCCTATATTATTTTATCCCTGCATTGATTGTGTTGTTTGATTATGTGTTGGTTCATATTGCGTTCTTGATGTATCTGTCGACGGCATTTAATGTGCTCTTGTGTGTTCGTTTTCTAGTGTTGGATGAGAGAGAGTGTGGATCGTTTGTGTGAGTTCATCGATCTGGCTCAGATGTTGAGGTATTGTGTATGAAGCGTTTGTCGGGGGTTTTGGTGTTTTGTGGTTTTGTTTTTGTTGTCGTCAGTATATCCTGTATCGAGTTATTTTTGCGTTTTTGTTTGTTGTGTGTTGTGTGATAACTAGAATATTGCGGATAGAGTTTATCTGGGAGAGAGTTGATATGAGATATGGAGAGCGAGAATGAGTGGTAGTGTGTATATTTAAGCGGTGTTGTTTTCTCCTTATCTGTTAAGAGGAGGAATCTTTCTTCTGCATCTCTCTATAAGAGATTATTTTGATGTAGGTTCGTGCGGAAGATATGTTGAAGATAGTGTGTTGATAGTCCGTTGGTATTTGTGTTTTGGGGTTTGGTTGTGTTGTGTTGTAGAGTTGTGTAGTGGAGCATGCCATTGTGTGCGCGATTTATACTTAGTGTAGGCAGTGATTGTACTCTTGCTGATAGCTTGTTGTAGGATTATCGATGCATGTTGCTGTGTGTTAGAAGATGTGAGTTGAAATATAAGTCTATGCGAGTATCCATGTGATAGCGTGTTACATGTATATTGGTAAGCTAGGTATTGTTGTGATTGTTTTGGTTGTAGATTTTGTTAGATATTTGAGAGAGTATAGTATTGTGATGTTAATTGAAAAAGAAGTAGGGCGATCGCGTATTGTTTCTATTGTTGTCGTTAGTGTGGTGCTAGAGCTTCATTTTCAACGCGCCTCGTAAAATTATATGAGAAATGTTATGATTAAGGAGTTATTGCTGATATATTACTTCAAGTGTATCTCGATTTTTGCACTATATATAACAAAACACTCACTGGAGCTTTTATGGTTACCTTCTTCTATTATGACGTTTTTATGGGTGTGTTTGTTGTTGTTTGTCGTAGTTTTTTTGTCGTGTGCTCTGTTGAGTGCTATGTTGTTTAAATAAAATTTTATATAAATATTTCATTTTTCAAAACATTTTTAAATCGCTCAATTAAAGTTAAAGAAATATTTGAATAATATAATATATTTTTTTCCTACTTAATTACCGATCAACTAATCAATTTACAGAGGCTGGGCATATGTAATCGAAAGAGATGCACTTTTTTAACTTAGATAATTTTTTGTATATCATTCAAAAAGAAATTTTTTTAAATAATTCCCTAAATTTCTACTAATATGTGACTGATTAAATTTCTATGCGAGATCACAATATAAACAGAAAAAAAATAAATCACAATACTTTTTCCATTTAAACCTACAAAAATATGATAGGTTTGAAAAAATGGAACCAATGCTCAGTATAATGGGTCTAAATATTCAAAAATTATGCCCTGTAACTACATCGCTTTTAGTATAATAGTTACAATTTTTGTATTTTTCAAGTTTGAAGTCATTTTCGAAAAATAGTTTTATAGGAGGAGTTTTGGACGTAAATATGGTTCAAATAATCACAGATTTTCATAGTATTTGAAAATACCGAAAACAATAGACTACAGATCACAGAGAAAAACACTATGATACATCACGATTTTTAGAAGGAGCAAAATGGCTGCGAAGTTCTGTGGTGTTTATATAGTCAAATATCATTTCTCCGGTTCTGAAGAGGATTCAGCTGAATTTTAATGTCCATTTTGCTCTAAGGCGGTGAGTATTAGTCAAATAATGGTGAGGTCTCAGTAACCCGAAGCAATAAAATGGAACCCTGTCGCCCTTAAAAAGTTTATAATGCACTAAAAATAAATAGGTAAAAAATTAAAATATAATTTATGATTAATCATCTTTAAAAAATGCATTATAATAAATAAAAATTATTTTTAAATATGAAAATAAATATATAAATGTTGTTTGATAACTTTTTATGTAATTATATATCAGCCAGGGAGAATATCTTTCAAGTGAACTATGCACGAATTTCCTTTTGAAATATCTGATATGTGATAGTTTATAGGTTCTATTCGCCTTCGCTTACACGATAGAGAGGAGGTGATGATTTCCTATCAGCCTTGCAGACCTTATCAACTTTCGACATGCTTACCTTACCAGACCTGAAAAATTAAAGAAAATAAAAAATGATAAATTAAAATAATAATAATAATAATTAATAAATTAATTGTCTGAAAATCATATTTAATTTTCATAATATAAATAAATCATTTATACTAAAATATTTAACAAAATATAATAATTGATTTTAATAATCATCATTAACGCTAAATAGCCATAATATTGTAATCCTAATTTATTTTTTATAAAATATATATTAGGAGATTGGATTTGGATATTTTTTTAAATTTTCAAAAGTTCAAGATACCACGTTGGCAGACTTACCATTTCATAACTATTTTACCTAGGCACTTGATTATAAGAATGTTTCAAGCGAAATAGAATACTTACATAACTGCTGCCATATATTTTAAAACCACTTTTATTGGTTATTCACTGAATAATTAGATTTTTTATTTTTTTAACTACAAAATGACAAAGAAAAAATACCCCTTTAAAAATAAAAAATTAAGTCAAAATTAATTTTTTTTAGTTGTAGTAACATTAATCATTTATATATATAATATGTCTCTATACATAACAATAAATCAAATCTAATTATGTCCAAAAATAAAAATTTTTTATTCAAAGGTATTTAATATAGAAATTTTTTATTTAAAAAATATATGAAAAATTCAAGATGCCATATTGGCTGACTTATTCATTTAAAAAACTATTTTTTAGCTCCATAGGAACTTGAAATGTTCAGGAAATAGAATACTTACTAAAATAATTTTGCCTTACTATATTAATTAATTTTGAGAGTTAATTAACGAAATAATAGATTTTTAATATTTTTTTTTTTTAACGGTAACCACCATGCAACATGTATATAGCCTTTATAAAAAAATAAATAAAAAGTTCCAATAAGGAATTTACTTAACAAGAGTAAAGTAATTAACATCGCATGCAAAACGTAATATCATCATTTAACCTTTTGTTTTAAATAAAAAAAAAAAAAATCAACCTATATGGACTTGGTAAAATTTTTTAAAATATGTGAAAAAGTTCAAGATGCCATATTGTCTGACTTACCATTTAATAAAAAACTTATAATTTTACTAGAGCACTTGATAATTAAATTCGGAAATTATAGTAAATAACACAACTTTATATTAACCTATCTCAACTTTTGGATTATTACTCTGATTATATATATTTCATTTATATTAAAATTCATTGTTAATTAATAACTTTACCTAATATAACCTGGTAATATAAACCCCGATAGTAAAGTAAAATGAAAAAACAATAATATAATATATATAATTTTTCTACCATTGTCAGGAAAACAAGTTCTTTTCCAGATACGAGGCCTGAAAGTCTTGGAGGAGGAAAAGCTGCCCGTTTAATGAATTTCTTCCCTTATAATTCGAACAAGGAAGCCACTATGGTCTCTGAAAGCGCTGGGGAATAAAGATGCAAAGAAGGAGGAGGTGAGACAGGGTGTATTGGGATGTTATAATATATAATTATTATTTCATAATTTTAAATATAAATATAATATATAATAAATATATAAATAATTATTATTATATTATTAATAAATATATATTTCTAAATCAAAATTAAATATTATAATTATATCATATTTTAAAACATATATAATATATATTATATATCTATATAATAAAATATATACATAGTATTATATATATTAATATTATATTTAATAAATTAGATAAATAAATAATTATTATTCACTATCTATAATATGTACTTTTAAAAAGTATTATCTATACATTAAAATATATTTAGTTTATTAATTTAAACATTCTTTAAGTTATTATATATCATATTATTTTATATTTATTATATTATTAATTATTTATATTTTTTCTTAATTATTATATATTAATTTTTTTATCTTATTATTGTAAATTTATCGTAACATACATAAATACAAACATATACATATAATATCACTAATATATATATATATATATATATTATTATTATATATTATATATATATATTATAAATATTAATAAATTCTACATTATCATATAATATTTAAATATATATTTATAGTCTTTTACCTTTAGGGACTATGGGGAATTGATATTTAGCTACAATAATTTATCAGTCTATATATATATTTATATATACTATTATAATTCGATATATTATTATCAGATTATAATATATAAAACGTACCTTATCATATTTATATTTTATATTTATATATATATTTTATCTTACATAATTAATAACCTTACCTTACCTTTTCCTTGCTTAATCATCTTTAACACTATTCTTAGTTCATACTCTATTCTACTTCTTTCTTTCTAATTGACTTTATTTTCGTTGTTATATATTAAGTAATGCCAATCCTGTGTAACGTTCTTGTCCCCCATTCGAATTTCTGAGATAAAGTTTTAGTGGGTTTTAATGGGTGAGAAAGATCGTTCACAGCCCAAATAAAAACTTCTAGTTGTAGCTTCCAGTCTAGCGAAACAGGTCTAAGTTTGAGTATTGTAATAAATAAATGACCAGGAGCTTCCAATGATTATTAACAGGATATTACACCAAATGTAGGAATTGCCACTCAGAGATACCTAAGGTTGACTAGTTAGCGCTCATTCTTCATATGTATATAATGGGGCCAACTATCGTGCAATCTACTAATTTATTTCACTCCATTTCTGTCCTCCAACAATCTACTAGAGAAAATTAGTTCCAATTAGTTTAACAGTGTCTTTTTAGTATAGTAGACGATATGAACACTAAATATTTGTCTTATTCATAAAACCTTATATACTTAATAAAATAACCCACTCATGTACAAGTACTTCACGAAAAAAACGCCGAGATAAAGAGATCAAATAACAATATGCCGACGAAGGAATAAAAGAGATTTCTATAATTACAGGAGATGAAGAAAAATAAATTAGTGTATTTACACCTGAAAATATCGATAGAGTGTCCTTCGCACATTCTTAAATTGCATATGATTTTACTAAAAAGGAATAATGAGTACCTAGAAACAAACGAAGCTTAATTAAGAGATCTAATTCAGGTTTTGCATTAAATGAAAGCTGCACTCGTCGACGGAGAGTAAGTCGGGGAATCGAAATTGTTGCGTTTAAATTGGGAGCTAGAGTATGGGAGGCTTAGCTTATAAATGTGCAAATGCTCAGTAGAAAGATATTTATACCTTTTGAAGATTGCGAGAGATACTGAGTGTCATAAGAAAATCGAAATTCTCCTCTATCAACAGTTTTGCATGAAGTAACCCACTATCTTAATTTGACAATACTGGTCCACACATAGACGTTTACAGTATTAAGTCTCGTCCAAAAAATATCGGCTATAAACAAATTTTTTGTAAGTAGTAAAGAAAATTATCCAATGGTACATGATTATATTTTACAGTGATCGAAATACGAGCAGATTCAGAGTAAATTATTAATTTATCTTCCCTTCGAGAAATCTAGAAATATATATATCATTCGCCATTTTGAAATGGTTTATATGTGGTGTGTATAAGTAAAGACTTTCTTCCATTACACTAACTCACACAATTAATACAGCTTGCTTATCTGGGTGCTATGAGACGTAATCGATTTGAGTACTGCTACAAAAGAGGTTTAGATTATTATTATTATCATTTTTTTATTTTTTTTTTATTTTTTATTTGATATCTTTATTAATTTTGACATCAGGTATTTGTAACATACTACCCTCTAGGATATTTTTCCACCACATATAAGCTTAAAGGTGACTTATTTATTAGATATTTTTTGAGTTAATATTCTTTTTTATTAATAATAATTCTTTAAGTAGTTATTGATTTTCTCTGTGTAGAGTAGATTAATTGAAGTAATAAAAACTCTGCACTATCTTAATCTTATTTTAAACGAATACCCCTCAAAACACATTTTAAACATACACTTATTATTAATGTTTAACTCTATATGAGAGAGGACTATATGCGACTACTAATTGATCTGTGAGTTATCGCCTAAGTATTTTAAAAAATTAACATGGTGTTAAGATTTTCGAATGTTACAGACTTGCATTATTATAGTGTGCTGGAAAACTCATAAATTTTATTTTTTCTCTATTATATATATATTCCTCAACCATCTAACTACTCTTTAACATCACTATCATTTTTCAATAGAGCACCATTGCACCATCTCTATTACCTTCTGGACAATCAATGTTGTTTAATTATTAATTCGTCTGCAAATCATCTCAATGCATTGCTTATTTGAAAATAATTGGCATATTATATTAAAATAACTTTCTTAGTTTTAGTTATCCCTTTATTGTATTCCTAATCGTGATTAACGCTATTATCATAATTTCTCATATTTGAAAATCATCTTCTAAATTTTTATAAGACTATAGTTCTCCACATCCCGTAATATATGCATAAGTTTTTTGTATCTCGAGTTTTTTGAAATATTGTCGTCTGTCGTTTCGATGCCTGCGAGTAACGGAAAAACATGTAGCGTGTATTAACGATTGCCAATTGCTACTAAATTTCTATTTTTTTCTTTTATAATATCTCTACAAATTCAATTTACTCGTCGTTTTGAATTGAAGGGACTTGTATATAGAGATTATCTGAAACTCGATATTATCTCTTTACACGTTTCAGTAAATAAATTAAAATAAGAGTCATCAGCATCTGCGACGTGTAAATTTAACATATCGCTTCATACGTGCTATAAGAGATAATTTTTGCCATCTAAACGTTTGCATATCTCATTATCACATAAATATCTTCACCCTTAAACTCATATTTGGATTATTTTTATTATTATTATTTATTATTCCCTTCACCACTGGTCAAAAAGGCTTATTACTTTTGGATTTTCCTCCGCAATTAAACAAAAAATATGAATATATCACTCTTATATTTTACTTTTTATAATCGATACTTCATATTTCACACTTATTTTTCCCCTATCTAAATTATCTCATTTATTATTGTAAATGTCTACTTGTTATGTCAAATGTTTCCTTTTTAACAATATTAAACACTCGAGGTCCCCTATTATATAGCAAGTATAATTGAGATAATAAAAAAAAATTAATCTTCATAATTTTTATTATTGCAATTATCTTCGTGAGGTTCACTTTTTATTATTATTATTATTCCATTTTGTTTTGTAATTGGGAATAATACTTCCTTATTATCTATTGCATATTCTTTAATAATATTTGATAATTTTACCCTCAGGAAAAACCAATTTATCTCCCATATATTTTGATTTCAATTAAACATCTTATCCTATTTGTTTCCGCCATTTTTCGACTCTATACCGACTAATTTGGCAAAAAAAAAGAGTTGGGCGATAATAATTACCAAGGGTTATAAGTGCTCACTTCTCTCATGGTCTGCAAGAGTAAATATAACTGATAGTCATGGAGTCTCTAACTTTTTTTAAAATTCTATTATAATAATTGTAGATCTTAATTAAATATTTATCTCTCTCTCCAAATTAGATAACACTTTTATACCTACTCTTGGGAGTGGGCTTCCATTACTAAGGGAGGATTAATAAATGAAGCCCTTTGTTCTGGTCAAGTATGCTGTTATTCACATAAACCTAATATCTAAAGAAATCACTTAAGTAAAGCTACTCTTATCGTTCTGCATAATGATTCTAGAATAGAATTAGATGACTCTTTGAATGCTGCCGAAATGGTGCTGCGTGAAAAATGTTAAATACGAAATTAATTGATTACGTTTTTTATTTTATGTTTTCGAACTTGTAAACTGAATATTTAGTAAATTTTATAATTTTTTTAGTATAATTTTTGATTTTATAATAAATTTACATTGTATTAAATGTTTTTCAATTATTATTATTAAATTTTTTAAATAAAGTGATGAGTTATTTCTTTACAAAAAATTATAAAAGAAAAAAGAAAAAACGGGAAAAGTAATAAGCAACACGTTGTAATGAAGGAAAATGAATTGGAAGGAAATTTTTTTTTCACGAAAAATGTGTTTTAACTATTTAGAACTAAGAATTATATCTATATATTATAATTTATTATATTATATTATTTATTAATTATTTATTTAATATATATATATATAATATTATTATATTTATTATTATATATAATAATTTAATTATATATTATATTAAATTTATATATTGATAAATTTTATATATGTTTTAATATTATATTAGTAATATTATTTATCATAATAATTATATTTATTTTATATATACTATTATATTATATTGTTATATTTATTATATATATTAATATAAATATTAAATATAATTTATTACTGGATATATAGTATCTCTATAATATAGGACTAACTAGACATATATATACTTATATTATAATAATTATATATATATAATAGAAGAGAAGAGACGAGAGATGAGAGAGAGATTAAGATGTGCCTGAGGAGAACGTTTGTTATATAAATTAAAAAAAGGTTCCAGATCAAATAATATGTCGAGGGGGGGGTTCGACCCCAGATAACACCTCAGCCATAGTATAGACGCCATGATATATACTTATATACTACCTTTATTTTATATCAGATACATATAATATTAAGTATATATTAGACTAAATAATATTAATATATATATTATTAGTTATTATAATTATATATAATTAATTATGCTTTATATATATAAGTGTGTGTGTATTTCATATATTATAAAAAGTATATTGTTAAGAATATTTGTTACTTCTATATAACAAAACGTAATTATTTGTAATAACTTAGTTATATTCTGAAATATAAAAAGTTTTTCAAAACTAATGAAATATATCTATTAAATATTTTATATTATTATAACTTATTATAATTTATTATATTATATATTAATAATTTATTATTATATATTATATTATAATTTATATTAAAATAATTATTTATTTATATTAATTTAAATTATATAATACCATTCTATGATATATGTATATAATATATTAATATATATTAGATATTCATACAATAATAATCTCTTCAATGTTTTTTCGAGTTGTTATTACGAGTTTACAGTTGTGAATCACTATAAATTATGATTATTATCTTGAATGGTCAGGTGTCGTCATGTTATATAATATAATAATATTATCTATATAATATATATATACTATACTTTATTATATATTCCATATATACAATATAATCTAGATAACTAGAATTAATAATTTGGGTTTATATAAGTTATAGCAATATATTAATTATCGACAATCCCTGTAGTAATAAGTGTATAATATAATAACATAATAATGATAAATATAAAGTTTTATTCATATATAACAAATTATTATATTATTCGGATATACCATATAATAATAGAGTGGCATATATAGCATGAGCCATAATAATATAACCTTATTATTATAATAATTCCTCAATTTAATTTATAATTCATTTATTATAATTATTATCTGACAAATACTATAATATATAACCTCTACTGGATCTTAAGTATTTAGTATAAAAGTAATAAATAAATAATAATATATAATAATAATAATAATAAAATAATAATAATATAATTAATTAATATATTATATATTATAATATATATATAAATAATTAATAATATAATCATTTAAGATAAAGATTGATATCATTTAAATACTTATGTGTGCGTGTATGTATTATATTATCTATTTAATATATATTATTTTTCAGGTATGATATATATATATTTATTACGTACTTAAATATTTACTTCCTTCCGTTATAATATATATATAGCACTTACGGAGAAGTTTCATATTATTATAAAGTTATATAAGTATATATATATATAAGTGCGCGAGAGTAGAGAGTCAGTAGAGAAGAGGAAGGGAGAGAGAGAGAGAGAGTGTAGAGAGGATTGAGCAGCTGAAGAGCGAGAGAGAGAGAGAGAGAGAGGAGAGAGACACGATAGAGAATATTTCTGTTCACTGCATTTCCATTAGATTTCTTTTTTTTACCGAACATTCGATCAAAATTCTTCCATGTTCTTTGTTTGTCTTCTTTGGATGGAGACTAATACCATATGAATAATTTTCAAGAAAATAATAATAAATTTAATCCCTTTCTCTTATAAATAATTAATGTTACACGTATTGATACATAGATCCAGATATAAAAGATAATAATAAATCCAAATAGTTATTTTTTTTCCTATATCCTACCGTAGGAAAGACATCCAAATTATCAATCAATTTAATTTACAGGCAACTACTGTTTATATAGATTAAAGTATAATAGTTGTGACATCTCTATATATATATAATTTATATATATATATATATATATCTATATATATTTATATTATATACTATATAGTAGTATATATATATTATATAAAGAGCTTTTATATAGACGTTTTTTATTTTATTATATTGCGCTATCTTTAGTTGTGGCTTATTTTCATTATATATATATATATTATATAAGTTTATATATTTATATATATAATATATAATATATATATATATATATATATATATATATATGCTACTTTTATTTACTGGTAGTTATAATAGTTGAATCATAGTGAAAATACTGGTATTGTTATATTTAATGTATTTTATAAAGGTATATTATAGACTAAAAATAAGGAATCTTTTTCGACATCAACGCTGGCTGTAATATATGAAAATAAATAATAATAAAAATAATAATAATATTAATATAACTTACGTTTCTTAGAGGTGACCTTTTTTTCGGGAGCTTTACGCTTCTGCTTTTTCCTGCCTTTCGGAGTAGTAGGTTTGTTTAGGTGTAAGGTTGCCCAAACCTGAGCTTCTTTTTTCGACCATCAACCGTGGCTGTAATAAAAGAAAAATAATAATAATAATGTATAATAATAATAATAATAAATAATAAGTATATAATATTAATTTTAATTAAGCAAATAATATAACTTACGTTTCTTAGAGGTGACATGTTTTTGGGGAGCTTTTTACGCTTCAGCTCTTTCCTGCGTTTCGGAGTAGAAGGTGGATATTTATTGATATTAGTATTCTATATTATTATTATTAATCTTTATTTTTTATTAGTACTATCATAAATCTTTCTACTATAATATAAACCTTTATATAGACTTAAACTATGATTTATTATATAAATATCATATAAAAAAAATATGTATTATTTATTTTTTTACCTATTATTATTTCTACTTATATATAACTTACTTATTTTATTACATTCACACTTATTATACATATATCATAAAGCAGTTACTAAGAAGTATTATCCTATACTATAAAACTTACTTTATAGTTATATTATATATATATATATATATATATATATCTCTTTATATAATCCTATATATCATAGTATTATATTAATCCCGTTGGACAAAGGTTCACGA